>CAUYQG010033416.1:0-31472 GCA_963574415.1 Tarsius wallacei | reverse complement strand
GCTCAGTGGCTCAGCCTGTAATCCCGCGCCTTGGGAGGTTGAGATGAGTGGATTGCCTGAGCCCGCGGGTTCGAGACCCGCCTGGGCAAGCGAGACCTCATCTCTACAATAAATCAAAAAAATTAGCCGGGCGTGGTAACGGGCGCCTGTAATTCCAGCTACTTGGAAGGCTGAGGCGGAAGGATCGCCGGAGCCCAGCAGGTCAAGGCTGCGGTGGCCGGGAGCGGCCACTGCACTCCAGCCTGGGTGACAGAGTGAGACTCCAACTCAAAAAAAAAACAAACAAAAAAAACACAGTGAGGTAAGCACTTGAAAATCAAGTTTTTGAGAGTACAAGGAAAACAATGATGAAAGACAAAGTTTGACAAAAATGAATATTAGTGCAGAAAATAAGGGGCTTGGTGTAAGTCTTAAATAGCATCAGTGAAAGTAAGTATATGAAAGACGATGAAGGTCTCAAACCTTAAGATTATAATCGGCCAAGCACGCTGGTTCATGCCTGTAATCCCAAAACTCTGGGAGGCTGAGGCAGATGGATTGCTTGAGGCCAGAAGTCTGAGACCAGCCTGGACAACACAGCAAGATTTTCATCTCTACAAAAAATAAAAAATAAAAAAATGAACTGGGCATGGTGGTACACACCTCCAATCCCAGCTACTTGGGAGGCTGAGACAGGACTGCTCGAGCCCAGCAGTGGGAGGTGACAGTGAGCTATGATCGCACCACTGTACTCCAGCCTGGGTGACAGAACAAGACCTTGTCCCCAAAAAATTAAATAAAAAGGTTATAATGCTCAAGATTTTTTAAAAAGAAATAGCAAAGTTTCCATTTTAGCTAACTTTTTTAATTGGCAAGAGGTATTCAATACATGATAAATAAGAAATAAAAGTAAATAAGCCAAGGAAGCATATTTAAAACTGTATGTCAGGAGTTACCTATATATGGGTAATACACACAATGGAAAGACAAAGCAATCGTGTCTAAGAACACTGAAAAAATATGAGATAAAAATCATTATAGACAAAAAAGAAAAGAGGTCATTTTAGATCTCTTAGGACATCTCCTCCTATCAGTCACCCCATTCTTTCCACTTTTTACCTGAACGTCTTTACCTATACAAAGTATTGCCAGCTTTTGCCAGAAAGTTTGTTGTGGTTTTGAAGCACTCAAGTAGAGATCAAAGACATCTCAACGTCTCTATCATTGTCAGCATTTTTTTTTAACATGCATGATATACTGTCACCTTTATAATATCAAGGTTAGCATAGACTGCTCTGATTTGTACAGAGAAGGAAAAGGCTCCTGGCATTAGTTATTTCCCAGGTAGCATGTATTCTCCATTATTTTCTCTGCTGCAGGCTATTCCCTCCTCTCTTCATCTTATTCCTATTTCCATTCAGGTCAACTCCAACCTTCTCATTCATTTCTCGTCCATCTATTTACTAGCTACTATCAGGATGTCCATGTTCTTTTGTCAATAAACAGGCCTACACCTTTTGCCTTTCACTTCCACTTCATCTTTTTTTTTCCCAATGTCTCATTTCTAATCCACAAATATCTCCCTGAATTTATATCAGTATATCACATGTGAATATGATGTTGCAAGTATTATTTATTTTATAAACAAAGAAATTGAAAGAACTAGTAAATGTAACAAATCCATCTATTCCTCTCAATCCTCATGGCTCAACAACAGTTTGGATCACTGTCATCATCTCTTGCCTGGATTGTTGTAACCATCTCCTCATGTTTGACTTTTCTTGGACACCTTGCTTCTCTCATGACTTAGCTATATCATTCTCCTACTCCTTCAGCTTCATAAAAGAGCGTACTGCTTCCTGCTCCCCAAGGCCTCACCCACTGTTATCTTACCACTAAAAAAATCTCTTTGCCACTCATATTACCCACTTAAACCATTCCTTCTACACCTACAAAGCTCCAGAATACCTTTGCATCTTCCTTTTCCAATGACTTCAATTCTACTTTATCCCATATTCAGTCACTGTTCTCAATTACTTAAACAATGATGCTGAAGAACTTTCTATCTACTCCTTGACCTTCCTCAACTCCTAAAACTTTCATCTGCACTTCAGCCAGTCACACATAAACACTGAAAATAGACCATCGATTGAAAGTGCTGTTCCACTAAGATTGTAACATCAGAGGACTCCCAACCCTTTCTTAACTACAACCACTTTATATTCTAGTTGTACACCTGCTCTTCACCTCCATTTAGCTTCATTTGTCTCCCTACATAATTTAAAACTGCCCATCAGCCATTTTAACACTGCCTTCTCCAGAATCTCATGACCACCCATTATACTCACTATGCATCTCCTCAGTGATAGACAATCCTTACCATCTGTTTTCTCCACACCCACGCACTGGGTGTTAAGCACCACCAGGAAGCTATGAAATCTTCCACAACAGATTTATTCTAAATACAACTTTCCATCTCATTGACTAGTCCAAATCATTTTCATATTTAAATCCTTAATCCCATCAAATACTCAATCCCTTCCATAAAATTCTCTCAAATCACACCTTCTCTACCTGTAATCAAATCCTCTTCACAGCTTCTAAAATGCTGTATCTTCCATCCATCTGTTACTTCTTGCCTCCAGCTTTGAAATAAGAGTTGTTCTTCCTTCTTAAACTTAATTCAATTCCTACCTTCATTATTTCCTATTCTTCCAACCCACTCAGTAAACCCCTATGCACTTTGATCTCTGAACTGCTTTCTTGAAAACTACACACACACACACACTCACTCACTCTCTCTCTCTCTCTAAATCCACCACCAAAGTCCTTATCCTCTCTCTGGCAATGACATTTCTCCTAACTACCTTGGTAGGTAGTTGTTTATGTCACTGTATCACATGACTTGACTCTGATCTCTTGCTGTTTCTTCGAAAACTACCACTCCTCCTCTTAACCCAAACTGTGGGTATTTTCCCAAGTTCTGTCCTGGAGCTTCCTATAATTCTTTCCTGTTCAGGTTTCATCCCTTATCATGGCTTCTACATTTTCATTCTTCATATGGATATCTTCCCCCCAGCTCCCAAAAATAATCTTTAAACTACTACCCTCTGTTAGTCTAATTTATTCCTGAGGAATTAGCATATATAATGTCTTTTTAACTAGATTCTTCAACTGTGACTTCAATTAACACCTCAACTGTCACTCCAAATAAGTTCATAACCAACACTGCCCTAACAAATCCAGAATTTAACAGCTTCAATTATCAACTCTTTGTATGTATTCCCAAATCTCTAGTGAACTTTCTTCAGCTCCAGTCCAATATTTTTAACTCGAGCTAGGTAACTCCCTGGATACTTTCATTGTTGCTTCACACACTGGTCAGTGTGTCTTAAAACACCAAAAAAGTTCTTCTAACTGGTATCTAACAATTTCTGTTCATGGCACCACCATTCTCAGTCACTCAGATTAGAAGTCCTAGAGCTTCCCTTCACTTTTCTTTTTCTCCATTGCTTCCCTAAAGCCAATTTGCCATCAAAGCCTTCCAGTCTTTCTTTGAGGTATTTCTCATATCTAGCCTTTTCCTTTTATTCCCAATACCACCATCCCAACTTAGATCTTCACTTTTGCCATAGCCTTCTAACTTTGTCTCCCCAGTCATCAGGTTCTCTTCATTACAAAAAAAGGTCACCAAATTAGAATTCTTAGACTTCCATTATATGAAGATACCACAGTGTATTTATCCATTCCATGATTTTTGGGCAACTGAGTGGTTTCCATTTTTTTTGAAATCTAACAAGTTTTAACTTGAGTCAGTATGCAGTAGGGAACCATTGATGATTTTTGAGTGGGAAAATTAGAGAAGAATGAGTCCTTTTTAAAATTTTTTTAAATCTTTTTGAGTGAGAATCTCACTAAGTTGCTCAGGCTGGAGTACAGAGGCACACACTCACGGCCACTATAGCCTCGACTTGTAAACCCAGCACTTTGGGAGGCTGAGGCAAGAGGACTGCCTGAGCTCATGGGTTTGAGACCAGCCTAGGCAACGTGGTGAAACCTCGTCTCTACAATAAATTTTTAAAAAATGAGCCGGGTGTAGTAGTTTCAGCTACCTGGAAGGTTGAGGTGGAAGGATCACCTGAACCCAGCAAGTCGAGGCTGTAGTGGCCATGAGTGTGCCACTGTACTCCAGCCTGAGAAACTTAGTGAGATTCCCACTCAAAAAGATTTTTAAAAATTTTTTAAAGGACTCATTAGTCTTCTCTAATTTTCCCACTCAAAAATCATCAATGGTTCCCTACTGCATACTGACTCAAGTTAAAACTCGTTAGATTTCAAAAAAATAGAAACCACTCAATTGCCCAAAAATCATGGAACGGATAAATACACTGTGGTATCTTCATATAATGGAATCCCAACAACAGCAAAACAGAATGCTATATGCAACACAGGTGAATCGCATACATGCTGGTTGAGGAAAAGAAACCAGGCACAGAAGTATGATTCCACTTACACAAAATTCAAAAACACACAACACCACCCTGTTATGATAGAGTTGAGAATAATAGTTACTTTTGGGTAGAGGAGACAGCAACTAAGAAGTGACACATAAGGGAGCCTCTGGATGTTTAAAGTGTTCTATATATTGAACCAGGTAGTAGGTACATAAATGCATATTTAAGAAAAATATCATTAACCTGTACCCTCAAGACTGGAGCACTTGACTGCATGTGTTATATCTCATAAAACATATTTTCAAAAACCAGTTTAGCCTGGATTTTTGAGATTTGTTTTGCCTACTTTCTAGCTTTATTTCCCTCCATCCCTCAGTATGAACTCTCAATTACAACTAATCTAAACCACCAACCTCTAAATGTACCCAGAACTGTTGCTCATATCATTCCATCTTCTTGGAATGCCAATCCTCAATCCTATTTATCCTTCACGGTCTAAGCTACATACCAATTTCTCCACAAAGCCGATCTTGATCAAACTTGCCAAAGTAGTGTCATGGACAGATGTGTATACATTTTGCCCCTATATAAATTCTTGAATATGGACTGTGTCATATATAAATACATATCCTCACACTGCCTACCACAGAACCTTGCAAACAGGGAGTATACAAAAATATTCCCTGAATGAATAAATTCTGGCAGTCCAGCAAAAGTACCCTGAAATCTAACTCCTCCTTCTCATGCACATCCATCACTGTCTCTACTTAGAATTCATTCCAGCTTACGTATGTTATCATTCAACAAATAACTGACTACCTATCACATGGAAGAACTGTAACTATCTACTCTAATGTACCCCACTAAACTACCCCAAAATGTAATCTAGTTTTGGCTGCTGCCATTTGAATATTTTCACAAATGTAAATTTCCAGTCATCTTCCCCTCCTCCCTACCTCCAATCACATCCTATTCCCTCATTCCAACCTACTGTTATCACTAATTCAAGCCCTTCTTAGTTTCTCCAGGAGCCTCCTAACTGGTCTTCTCACCTACAATCTTACTCTACCACCACACTACCTCCAATCTAGCCTGCAAGGTGCAGCTATTGCCAGATTAACTACCTAATATACAATCCTTGGCTCAATTCTTTTTAAAAAAAAAAAAAAAAAGGTCAATAGTCATACATTAATGATATATGCTAACATACTTTAATCCTATGTTAACATACTTTAATCCTCAAATCTTCACAACAACCCTTGCCAGGAAGGTATAATGATTATCAATTTCTTGATGAGAAAATTTAGATTCAGAAAGGAAGTAATTCTCTATAATCATAAAGTGGGTAAATAGAAAGGCCAAGACTAAACCCAGCTTCTGTTTGCTTACCAAGCACAACACCGCATCATATCAAATACAAACTACTTAGCCTAGCTTTCAAGGCCATCCATTTTCTACCCAACCCCAACTGGCTCTTTCTACCTTAGATCATATTATGCCTTATTCATGAACTCTCTGTGTTCCAAACTACAGGTTGTGATCAATTATTTAGTTGGTCATCAAGTCAGTTTAATGGGTGACAACCAGCTTTTTCTCCCCGCTACCTCCCGCCGGCATTTTTTTCTTTTTAATCAAATGGAAACATCCAAGTATATCCAATATAGTAAGGATAGTTACTCTATTCTGAAAATGTTTGTTTTACATATATGCACCAATATTCATACGTATACATACTAGGTGAAAATGTGACATGCCTTCTCACCTCCAAGTCTTGGCTTAGGCTAATCCCTCAGGTTGGAATGCTCTGTAATCTCTGCTAGTCAGAATCCTGTCCATCCCTTCAAAGACTAGCTAAAATTCCATTTTTTTGCCACTGAAATGCAGTCCCAGATTTTCCCCTAGTCAAATTCATTTTCTACCTTTTAACTTTACCTTTACATTTGTGATCATAGTGTATATATTTATGCTCAAGCCCAGCTCCCCTACTAGAATATAAATCCCACAGGATTTATTCCTGACTGCAAAGCATTCATGATATGCTTTTGCATATAACAAATGTGCATTATTTGCCAAACAAAGACAACTCATTCCATCATTTTCTGAAACCCCCCTTACAAGTCAATATAATTTTAAAAACTCCTACTACCTTCCAAACTTCTGTTAACTCTTATCCTTCAAATAGCCTTACTATCTTCCTCCTCAAAATAGCCCTTTCAAATAATCCTCTTTACCTTCCATTTTCTCATGCTTTCCTCTAAACATAATCTGTCCTATTTCAAGAATCTTTTCCCTCTTTCAGAATCATCCTTTCTATCAGATATCACCTTTCCTTCCCCACCTGCTTATCTCCTACCTTATTCATAGTTCTCTAACATCCATACTGATGGATCTTATATTCTTTAAGCAGATTTTTCATCTTCTCTTCAACTAGCCTTCAATCTTCAATCCTCTAATTATTTTAATTCATTGCTACTGCATATATTTTTGTCAGCCCCACTAAGTTCTTTGAAGAAAAGGCAGGTTATGAATAAATGAAAAATAAACAGAAAACATACAGATAATTCAGATCTCCTAAATTATCTCAAATACCATCTCATTGATTCATTTATTCAACAAGCTTGTGTCTACTGGACACATGCCCTCAGTTCTGTCTATTCTATTCTGCAATTCAGAAGACAACTTTGAGAAAAGCATGCAGGAAAATGCCAGGATAACAGGGCCAAGTTGACTTATGCTCTTCCCTCCCAGAGACCAAGTAACTTGTAGGGTACAGGCCCAGAAAAGAACAAACTAGAAGTTACAACAGACATGGAAACAGACTCCAAGTTGTTTCAGACATCTAAAGTGAATTTGAAAAGGAGCAAACCAGTAGGAGTAACTAAAATGAAACAGGCAGAAAGCATTCAGACAAAAATAGATCCAGACTCTAGGTTCATTCTAGGGCTGCAAGAGAAATCTGGAGCCATTTAGTTCCTCTCTGAGATCCCTGAGGAATCCTTTCAAATATCTAGCTTAAGTAAGGTTCACTTAAATTCTTTCACCAACTCTTAGCCAATGTTCATTTCTCCATTCCCTGAATTCCTACACTTACTCTCTGTAAAACTCATTTGTGAACTTAATCATAAACTATTTTTGCTCAAGGTAATGAAGTTGTTTGTTAACAAACACACTCAGAACTTATTTGCATATTCAGTGTGGCCCTCTTTAAAATGTTACCTTGGAAGGATATCACTTATTCATTCATTCCATCCATCCAACTATCTGACGTACTCAATCAACATTTATCTAGTGCCTAATTAACTACATGTGAAGTTATCGCTACTGTTCAAAATATTTCCGGCTTCCTCTTTGGGAATGTTTTCCAAAATCAGTTAATGAGTCAACCAATAAAATCATTCCCATTTCTGTAAGTGAATTTAATGTAAAAACTATTCTTTATTCACTCTATTTGATTTTGACTGATCTTCAGCATTTCTAAAAATCAAATATTTCAAAATAAGAAGATTAGTCACCAAAAAGACTATTCAGTGTAAGACTGTACCTTGTATTATTTATAAGTGTGCCATCTTGGAGGGATTATGAACTCCAAAAGCAAAGGGAATATGTTTCTCACCTTTCTAGGCACCCCTACCCAACAGTATACAATAGGTACTCAATAATTAGGTAAACTGTATAAAACTGCGCTAAAAGCTCAGACGGTAATTCAGAACAGACATTCCAAAAGAGTTCTGAATACTACTAATAAAAGTGATTACTGAAATATAAAAATTCTCATCTGGAGATACAATTTTGATATTTGCTTTAAAAATTCAATTTTCTCGCCGGGCGTGGTGGCTCACGCCTATAATCCCAGCACTTTGGGAGGCAGAGGTGAGGGGACTGCCTGAGCCTACAGGTTTGAGACCAGCCTGGGCAACTTGGCGAGACCTCATCTCCACAATAAATCAAAAAATTAGCCAGGTGTGGTGGCGTGGCCTGTAGTTCCAGTTACTTGGAAGGCTGAGGTAAAAGGATCACCTGAGCCCAGCAGGTTGAGGCTGTGGTGGCCAGGAGCATGCCACTGTCCTCCAGCCTGGGTGACAGAGTGAGACTCCTACTCAAAAAAATAAAATAAAATAAAATTCAGTTTTTTGGCCATGTGCAGTGTCTCATGCCTGCAATCTCAGCACTGTGGGAGGCTGAGGTGAGAAGATTGCTTGAGACCAGGAATCCAAGACTAGCCTGGGCAACATAGTGAGTCTACATCTCTACACAAAAAATTAAAAATAAACATCAGCTGAGCATGGTGGCACACACCTGGAGTCCCAGCTATTCGGGAGGGTGAGGTGGGAAGATCACCTTCCAGGAGTGGAAGGTTACAGTGAGATATGATCACATCACTGCACTCCTGCCTGGGTGACAGAGTGAGACGCTGACTCAAAAATGTAAATAAAAAAAGTTTAAATCAATTTTCTGAAAGCTTACACTGTTACTGAATCATTTCACAACTGTCTTTCTGTACCAGAAGAATGTCAATGCTGTAAATTCCTTCATCTAATATTTTTTGTTATCCTAAAATGAGTGAAATCAAATCAGACAGATTCTTAAAACAGTTAAAAATCTCTAACCAGTCATTTATGCCTTAGGTAAGAAAATCCAAATTAAACCAGCACCCTGCACCAGACCAGATTTTACTCCAGATTAAACTATCTTCAGACCAGAATAGACCCTTTTGCTCCATCTCTTCCATGTTTTTGCACAACTGTTACAGTTCCATTCTAATCCATTCTGTCTTGTTCCCTTAAATCTGGAAGTCCTCTCAAGTCAGATATGCCTTTTGTCCTTCATGCTCTCAAACATACACACACACACAGACACACACACACACACACAGAGACACACACTTGTCTATAATACCACCATAGTACTTAGCAATTTCATACAATCCCACTATTATCACTAACCATGAACACTACTTTCTACCAGTCATCCAACAGGTATTTATTAAGCACTTAAGAATCAACCTGTTGTGCCTTTCCCCAGAGATTAAAGAAAGTCTCACCTCTAGAGCAGGTTACAATCTATCATTTGCAGAACAAATGTTTTCCCCATAAACAAAAACAAAATTTACCAGTCCATAATTTATATGTGAATACTGTTGCTACTGAAAGTGAGGAAGGCCCTCAAGAGGTGCCCTTAGTTAAAGAAGACTTCTTAAAAGAAGTGGAGAAATGTCTTTCTACTCTTTTTATCTCATCACACTGACTTGCATCTCATACACAAAGTTCAACAACACTGACAATTTATGACTAACATATGAGTAGTATCGTGTTTTTCCACCATATTCCCAACATATTAGTGGCTTAAACATGCTAATTTCCTTCCAAATGCCACAAATTTCAGTCTCACCACTGCAAGGCAAATCTCCTTCACACCAACTATATCCAAATGCCTTCAGAATTCTTTACCTTTTCTTTAGCCTCCCCCAAAATTATCACCACCTCCATCAAACCTTGTTCCTCATCCTCCTTCTACCCCTTGTCATATTTCCCCATCCCTTCCTCCCTGCCAAAACAGAAACACACATGACCATGCCAATCCATTCCTTCCTTAAAACATAACAAGTGCCATAGAAACCTGGAAAGAACACTCAAGGATAATTTTAATACATTTCCAGATATCCAGAAGACAAAGAATACTGCAACTTGGCAACTAATCCCAAGATGAACAACTATCATTGTCAAGCAACTTCTCCTCGGCTCTAACCAGTAAATACAACAACACAGTCTTATGGGTCCATCCAATCTTCCCTTTGTTATCTCACCCAGTATTTTCGGTCTAATCTTAAGTACTCTCTCTACTTCAGGAAAGCCCTTTCTAGTCTAAATCCTCATTTAATACAATGGGGAATCGAGAGATACAGCCTAAAGCTGGACTATAAAATCAAGGTTTAAGCATATTATTTTAAGATATAAAGACATCTAATAAAAGAAATAAAATAAATACCAAAGGTCAGAAAGGAGGAGAAAGAAGATAATGTCAATGACACAAATCCTTTTCATTCATAGTCTTCTGACTCCTTGATAAAGTTATTTTGAGAAAACAAGAAATAAGCCAGGCTCGGTGGCTCAGCCTGTGATCCCGCGCCTTGGGAAGCTGAGGTGAGTGGATTGCCTGAGCCCGCGGGTTCAAGACCCGCCTGGGCAGGCGAAACCTCATCTCTACAATAAATCAAAAAAAATTAGCCGGGCGTGGTAGCGCATGCCTGTAGTTCCAGCTACTCGGAAGGCTGAGGTGGAAGGATCGCCAGAGCCCAGCAAGTCGAGGCTGCGGTGGCCGAAAGCGGCCACTGCACTCCAGTCTGGGCGACGGAGTAAGACGCCAACTCAAAAAAAAAACAAAAAAAAAAAAACAAGAAATAATATCGTAAGCTTATTACTTGGAGACCTGAAAAAAAGCATGATGAAAACTATAATGGTTGGAAGTAGGAGCCTCTGGAAAGTGGGACTATAATGGACAGGTGAGGAAAGGGCTATTGCTTTTCATTATTAAGTCCCTCTGAACAATATTTTTAATTACATGCATGTATTATTTCATAATCATTTTAAATGGTAGAAGAACAATGACATACTATATTTAGGTGCAGTCTACTTACAAAAATTAAAAGAACAATTAGTGCACAGTGCGGACAAGCGGAAGGGAAGGAAAACTGGCCCTCTCATACCATGATGACAATAAAAATGGGTACATCATACTTTGTAAAAAGCCCTTTAAAAGAATGAGTAAATCTAATTGTACTGCAATAGAAAAATTATTTCTATAAGAAAATGTGTGTAATAAAAGAAAGCCTCTCTCTACCCTAATGACAAATTATCCTCCTCCTTTAAAGATATTTACTCTAAAGGAATGATTTAATTTTACCTTCTCTCCCCCAAATTTCATTCCATCTTTCCCATTAATCCCTTAACCCTCTACTTCCGTGAAAAGATTTTTCATACTTAATATACTTAGTATCCTCTCTTCAAGTTGAAGAAATATTACAATGCAATGTGTATATAGTTTTTTCTTAATAACAAAAGGTGAATAATATCCAGGTAAATTTTAAGAGTATGGTTCTAGCCCAGAGTTCCCTCTTAGAAATCTGGTCTTAGTGTGAGCTCAGCAAATCCAAGAGACAGCTCAGTTCATTTCCTGATATAGAGTTGTTAATCCTTCCTCCAACCTGGTTCTAGAATCATCCAGTCTCTTAGGGTTCCCCAGACTTCATGATAACCAGTCCTGACCTCTTTGCAACTAAGATCAAAGCATATACTCTATGCCCTCCACTCTGCAGCCCCATACTTAGCTGGCTGATACATTTTCTTCACTACCATCATGCTTCCGTGAAAGGGTGAGACATACTCTCTCACTGGAGAAGAACTCTCACAGTTCACATCGCACATCGGAAACTGTGAATGGCAAAAGATCTCCCACCAGCCCCAGAATTATGGAACCAATGCAGCCTACTAGACTAATTTGATCTACAAACAGAGCCTCCAAGAAGGCCCACCATGCATGTACTCCCTTCACCATTAATTATAATCTTGTGTACTGCAATCCAGGCTGAATAATATGGCACCAATTCTCCTGGGCCAGATAAGCTGGGCAGTGAAGAAGAAAACCCGCCAAGTCAAGTCATTTCCATTCCAGCATTTGCCAGGACAGCATTCACCCAGCCTCTGGTAAGTGACAACACTTCGAATTAGCTAAAATCTAAATTCCACGGCCTAGAGAATCCCTATAGGCTAGGCCCTTTCTCAAGGTCTGTTTCAGAGGTTCTCACATTCACTGGTGCGAGTCTGAAATGTCTCAGGCCAAACTATAGACTCGGGTCTAATTCTCAGTGACCCCAACCACAGCCCAGACCCACACTTACCAGATGTCATCTACTGAGGAGCCCACACAGGTTCGGAACTAGGCCATCCTGGCCCATCTGGAATAACTCTTTAGTCCTCAGGCCAATATGTATTCATTATCCTACATCTGTCTATTCTATTATGCATTCCCTCCATCTTCTCTGCTATTTAGCACTCCCTCTTGCCGCAAACGCTGTCCTTTCTATTCACGGAAACTCCGATGTCCCTTCTTTCCCTTCCTCAGAAACGCCTCAGTTCTTTCCATAATGAAATACCTAACGTATCTGCACAATGAACACCCCCGGAATCCTCAAGACTCCTCCACTGCCACCCCCTGCATTCCTCCACCTATCCGGCATCTTTGCTCCGGCCTCTCTCCCCGTCCGCACTCCCACTACGCTTCCCGCAGGCATTGCCTTTTCTCCAACCCCTGCCCTTCCCTTCTCCCGAAGAGCACACTCGGGCAGCAACAGCGACTGAGGCCTGCGGTGCATTTAAGCACTGCACCAGGCACGGTGGAGAGAGACCTGGAGTCTCCCCAGCCTTCTCGCACCCACACCGAGCTCCCTCTGGCCTCGCCGAGCAAACCTCCCACCCCCTGGGCTACCTCGGACACCCCCCTCCGGCCTCGGAGGCCGCCTTCTCGCCTCCGCCACCCCCGTCATTATCCTTTCTCAACCCCCCAGTCCACCATCCGCGCCCCGCTTCACCACGTCCCCCAGCCGGCCCCGGCGGCCGCCTCGGCCTCGGCCGGTCCCCCGGCCACCCCCCGCCTCGCCACGGCTCGCTCCCCCCGGGGTCAGGCCGTTACCGCCGCGCGCTCCCCCCGCGCGCCGCCCCCTCCCCCTCCCCCGCCCTCCCCCGGGCCCGGGCCTGCCAGGCCGAGCGCTTTACCGCGGGCGGGCGCCGAGTCGCGCGGTCACCGACTGCAGGCGGCGGCAGCTCCAAGCCTTTCTAGGGGCCTGGAGAGGAGGGGAAGGGGGGAGGGGGGAGAACTTTTGCTGTGGCAGCTTCGGCAACAGCTCCCACCCCTGCGCCTTTCTCCTCTTCCTCCCCCTCCTCCTCCTCCTCCTCTTCCTCCTTCTCTTCCTCCTCCCAGAGCAGTAGAGACGCAGACATGCCGCAGCTAGAGCGCCGCCGCGGTCGTCGCCACTGCCGGCTCGGTGCATTGTGGGAAGCCCCGAACACGGGAAGCGCTCCGCGGCGCCCGCCCTCGTCTGGCGCGGCGACCTGGCTGGGAGACCCAGCGTGGCTGCGGTGCCGGCGCCTGCGTGTCACCAGCCCTGGGTGGCCGGGGAAGCTGGCCCCGAGCCGTGGGTCCCCCAGGCCGGGCCTGGGAGGTGAGCGATTTGAAAAAGATCGGAACGGAGGAAATCCCTTTGACAGGGGGTTGCCCCCCCTTCGGCCTTAACCGGTGCCTCGCGCCCGTAGAAGTGGAGGACTCGGGGGGAATGGAGGGGTCGGGGACCTAGGCGAAAGGATGCTTGCCAGAAGTTTTTGTCTTTCTCGTTTATCGTCTCTTACCTATCTTCCCCCGCCACCTCGCGTCGTTGGCCTCTATCACCCCAAATGCCAGCTTTTCCGGAAGATGCAGCCCTGCGCCCTTGAAACTGAAGTGACTGCAAACTGAGATGCAGTGTGTGAGCACAGAGCAATGTCAAGGGATCCAGTCCTGAATCCTGTTGGGCACAGTCTTGACGCAGTTTTTCCTTCTCAGTTCACCGGGAGCCCAAAACGTGGCGGTCTGTATGGCAAATATTTGGTAATGATCTATGTAGAGCTAGGATTGCACAGTTGTCACATCTTTTGGAGGCCCTTTGAGTAACCTTAGCCAAGTTGTGGCTTCCTTAATGATCCCTTCATTAAACTAACATATTAGGCGCCCTCAGGTGCTTGTGCATACTGCAATCGTTTACAGTTACTCATCTTTGTGTCCCCACCCTAGCACAAGGTCAACCGGATAACATAAAAAGTGCTCAGGAAATGTTGAGTGATTATGAGCACCTGGAACTTGCCACCTTCACTGCGATTTCTTCATAAAAATCTGAAGATTTTACTTAGCGCCTCTCTGCAATACTTAAGCATAACCTTTGAGGGAGAGAGAAAAGAAAGGGCATTAAAATATCTATGTAACCGTTTTTGGAGTTCTCCTTCCCTTGTCCACACCCACCTTCCCACCCCTTGCCAACTGGATGTTCATTTGAATAGTGCTTTTTGGCAAAACTCCAAACTCCTGCATTATGCACTTGTGATGACACTGAATTAGATTAGTGTCTGCAAGGTTAATGTTCCCCCAGGCATTAACCTTAGTAAATCGTGATGCCTATTTAGAAATAGCTGAGGCCCAGAGGTTCAGCTTAATTTAGACACAGGTAACTAAGAAGAGCAAGGATAAACCACACAGCTCCACAATCAACTCTTCATGTGCTTTCTCCATTAAAAAATATAAATTTTAATAAGATGACAGTGCATATTCTAAATGCTAATTGCAACAAAACAGTGATACATGCTAGAGCAAGAGACAATTATCTGGAGGACAGCCTTCTGGCAACTTCTAGCACCTGCAATGGCATCAAATTCAAATGTTATATTTTAAAAAACACCTCTATCTGCAAAGAAGCAGACTCTCAGTATTAGGCAATGGTAAAACAAACGACAGAAAAGGGCTGAAGGCCTGGAGATTGCACCCAACGGGCTAAGATTGACTTGCCATTAGGAATAGATCTGGTTCTCTGCTCAGCACCATAACTGAGAAGCAGTAGGTAAACAACTGTCTAAAATGGGCAGAAGAAAGACCCCTATAAGGGTAGTGACAGCAGAAGTAATGGCGAGCAGCAAGTTTGGGCCTTTTATGAGTTAAGCTTCTGGAAATATGTCTCAGCCCCAGATTCCCTTTCCATGTACCTCTTGCGCACTTCCCCTGCCTTAGGCATTCAGTTTGCTTTCCTTTTTTAAAAACTTTATTTTGAAATCATCATAGGCTCACAAGAAGTTGCAAAAATAGTACGGAGAGTCCCATTTACTCTTCACCCAGCTTCCCCCAATGGTGACATCTTATAAAGCTCTAGTAAGACATCAAAACCGGTGGCAACCTAAATAACAAACAGGCTCTGTAAAAGAAAGTGATTTTTATTTGGGAATAGAGCATTGCAGTGGAAACACACACATGCCATGGTAGACTAGGTGTGTATTCAGGGAAGGGAAGACAAAGGGCTTTAAAGGGGAATATGGGGAGGATTACATAATTGTTTTGAAATAATTATCCTTGACCACAAAGATCAATAAAAAGGACTATACCGGTTCAGGGTTGGACAGGCGTTTGCTGGGCCGATGTCCTTGCAGAAGTATTTTTTTGTGTAAGGTTGTGATGGCCTTTGTGCAACTTGAAGTTTGTTTTTTTTTTTTTTGAGTTGGAGTCTCACTCTGTCACCCAGGCTGGAGGGCAGTGGCATGCCCCTGGTCACCCCAGCCTCCACCTGCTGGGCTCCTGCGATCCTTCCACCTCAGCCTTCCAAGTAGCCGGAACTATAGGAGTGCTCTACCACACCTGGCTAATTTTTTATTTATTGTAGAGATGAGGTCTCGCCAAGTTGCCCGGGTGGGTCTTGAACCCGTGGGCTCAGGCAGTCCTCTCGCCTTGGCCTCCCAAAGGTTTTTATAGAGTCTTTTGTGATAGTTTGTATTATCAGGCGTAGGAGCATGAGAATCCTCTCATCAGGGCCTTTCCCAGCTTTATTTGTCAGAGTGTTTTTGTTTTACTTTTTAACATTAGTGACTCCACTTTGGTTCTGACAACTTTCACACCAGGAAATCAACAATGGTACATTACTGTTAACTAGAATACAGAACTTACTCAATATTCATCATTTTTTAAAAACCTACACTGTGCGTGTGTGTGTGTGTGTGTGTGTGTGTGTGTGTGTGTGTGTGTGGTTTAATGCAACTTTACCCACGTACAGATTGTGTAACCACCCCTACAGTCAAGACATAGAACTGTCTCATCACAAAAGAACTTCCTCGTATTACCTTTTTGCCTTCACAAATCCCCCTCTCCACTCCACCTAACCCCCTCAACGCCATCTCTGTCCTACAGTAACCACCAATCCTCCTCCATTGCTTTGATTTTGTCATTTCAAAAATGTTATGTAAGTGAAATCGTACAACACATAACCTTTGAAATTGATGTTTTTAACCCACACATAAAGGCCAAGAGAACTCAAGCCAGTCTCGAAGGCATGGCGACTTCCAGCTGATGGTTTCAAAGTGGGAATGTGAAGATCAGGAAATCAAGAGAAATCAGGAATCCAAGTTTTGAAATCTCCCAAATAGTAGATGCTAGCAACTTGTTCCATATTTTTAGAACACAAAAGCATGTCCAACAGAACATGTCTGTGGGCCAGATTCAGCTCCCAACCCCCCAGTATGTCTTCTCTGATGTGGCCTAACCTGTAAAGGGCTGGTACCACAACTCTGACTCGTGGGATACTCAGGCCTTTTTCCTCTCTTCTGGCACTGAAATGTGTTCTACTCAGTCTTGGCCCTCTGACTTCTTTAGAAGAGGAATATACTTTCATTTCTTGCCCCCAAAGTCTTCATCAGGTCTTCAGACCCTTGTGTAGTAATTGTTTTTCTTTTTTAGTTGGAGTCTCACTCTCACCCAGGTTGGAGTGCAGTGGCACGCTTACTGCCACCGCAGCCTCAGCCTGCTGGGTTCAGGCGATCCTTCTGCCTCAGCCTTCCAAGTAGCTGGAACTTCAGACATGCGCCACCACACCCGGCTAATTTTTTTGATTTATTGTAGAGATGAGATCTTGCCCAGTTGCCCAGGCTAGTCTCCAGCCCGTGGGCTCAGGCAATCCTCTCACCTCAGCCTCCCAAAGTGCTGGGATTATAGGCGTGAGCTACTGCCCAGCCTAGAATAATTTTTTTTTTCCAGAATTCTCAGGCTCAGGAATAAAAATGGAAGTTCTGTGTTCTCTACTCATGTGACTGTCTACAGCACTAGCCATTTTTCAAGGCTGGTTCTACCTTAAGGAGAAACTTGGCTTCTTTTTTTTTTTTTTGAAAAGCTGTAAATTCATAGCCTTGTCAGAGATTGGTCTACAAAAACCTGCCTCCACTGCATCTTGTCACTCCTACTCTGCCCTGAAAAACATGGTTTTTTCTGTTCCTACAGGCTCTCTTTTCCTTAGACACTTTCCTCTGAGTCCCTGCTTCAGATCACTGAAGCCTATTCTCTCCTACTTAGTATATAGAATGTAGGTAAATTCTCTCTCTTTTTTTTTTTTTTTTTTTTTTTTTGAGTTTGGGTCTCACTTTGTTACCCAGGCAGTGGCAGGATCACAGCTTACCACAGCCTCAGCCTCCTGGGTTCAGGTGATCCTTCCCCCTCAGCCTACTGAGTAGCTGGGACTACAAGCACGTGCTACCAAGACCAGCTAATTTTTTGTAGAGATAGGGACTCACTATGTTGCCCAGGTTGGTTTCAAATCCTGGGCTCAGCAGTCCTCCTGCCTTGGCCTCCCAAAGTGCTAGGATTACAGGCGTGAGCACTACACCTGGCAGATTCTTGAGTCTGGAAAATAAACAGCCCTTCACCACTCAAAGCATCTATGAGAGATACTGCATTGCACAGACTCTGCAGCTGAAGCCTCCTGGATTCTGAATTCTGACTCTACCACTTACTAGCTTTGCAGTCTTAGTTGCTTAACTTCCCTGTGCTGTCATGTACCCCACCTAGAAAATAGTGCTAATAATAGTACTTTCCTTTAAGAGTTGTTAAGGATAGTAAATGGTAATACCAGACATAGTGGCGCACACCTGTAATCTCAGGTGGAAGACCAAGGTGGGAGCATCACTTGAGCCTAGGAGTTCAAGCCCAGTCTGGGCAACATAGTTAGACTTCATCTCTACAAATATAAAATAAAAAATTGCCAGGCACAGTGGCTTACACCTAGAATCCCAGCACTTTGGGAGGCCAAGATGAGATGATTGCCTGAGCCCATGGGTTCAAGACCAGCCTGGGCAACTTAGCGAGACCTCATCTCTACAATAAATCAAGAAGTTAGCCAGGCATGGTGGCACATGCCTGTGGTTCCAGCTCCTTGGAAGGCTGAGGCGGAAAGATCACCTGAGTCCAGAAGTTGAGGCTGCGGTGGCTGTGAGTGTGCCACTGTCCTCCAGCCTGGGCGACAGAGTGAGACTCCAACTCAAAAAAAAAAATTAGCTAGGCATGGTGTCACACACCTGTTGTCCTAGCCAGTTGGGAGGCTGAGATGTGATCACTTGAGCCCAAGAGTTCAAGGTTATAGTGAATAATGATCACGCAACTACACTCCAGGCCTGGGCAACAGAGTGAGACCATGTCTCTAAAAAACAAAGAACATGCAAATTACTTAAAACAATAGAATATCTGGCACATAGTTAAATGTCCTATGTGGTGTTGATATTATAGTTGCTATAATTATATCTAAAAGAACTTAAAGATAGTATGAACCAAATTTCCCAAAAAATGAAATTCAATAGGAAAAAAAACGTTCCTACAAGTGAATTGGACTGATGGAAAAGATAGAAACTATACAAGTACAAAAAGAAAGACTATGGGAGATATGATTTAAGTGGGAAAATATCTTAGAGAATGTTAACTATGGGGAATAAAAAGGGTATGTGATAGGTAGACAGGGCTTGGAAAAAAATTAATAAACTGCAGAAAAAAATGTGTGCCATTATTTAGATAATTTATTTCTGTACATAATCATTGCCTGAACAATTTTATAGGGCTGATGAAATTGGTCTATTATAAGGATACTTGCTACTTTCTATCCAGCAAATACCAATGAATCAAGTGTTTGCCTCTTCTTTCCTAAAGTTTAACCAGAATGAAGACAAGTTAACTACTAATATATTAAAGCTGTGGGTTGCCATAAGCTAGAAATAATGGCAATTGGAAATTTTTATGATACTAGAGCTTTTTAAAGAGTTCACACATTTGCTTATTGCCAAAATAGTGCAATATAATGCAGAAATGAGTTTCCTTTCTTTGTTTTATTGTCTTCATATAATTTGAATTAAAAAGCATGTGCAAATTCTGGACTTGCCAGAGTATATTAAAACTACTCTGTTGCTAAACAATTGCATAGTAATTCAACACAGAGAAGGAGGGTTAGTGTCCCCCCAAAATTACTATTCTACTTGCCAACGTTTAGTTTAACAATTTATTAAAAACTCATGTGTCAGACACTACAAAAGGTACCACAAAAGGGGTGAAAGAGGTACTGGGTTGCACTAAAGTCCATCAGCTGTGATATAACTGTAGTTCGGTGGGATACAGGCCAAGACACGAGGAAAAGGTCAAGACTAGCAAGGACACAGAAAAGGAAGCAGGGTCCGACTGTTTCACCTTCTCATTCCTTCACTGGTCTCACATAAAGACAACCATTTCATACTCCCTGAAGAAGATTAGGTGGCTACATAAGAACGCATGTGCCAGAGTTCAGAGAAGACTAAGACATAATCTAAGCACATGGGAAGCTCTAAATTAATGGAAGAGGCAGATGAAGGGTGAGACAGTTTCAGCATCATGTGCTATGATAACAGTGCTTTGGGTTCCCACAACGATGTGGCCTATGGATTGGTGTATCTTTCTGATACCAAAACAATAGTTTCTACCTTGTTTACACATCTAAAAACTTATAGGTGAAATTCTGTACAAATATCAAACATTATGCAGGACTTTCACATTGAGAGAAGCAGTTATCTCCTGGTAATTTAAAAATGTGTAAACTGGCCAGGCACAGTGACTCACACCTGTAATCTTAGCATTTTGATAGGCTGAGGCAAGAGGATTGTTTGAGCCCAGGAGTTTGAAATCAGCCTGGGCAACATAACAAGACCTTGTTTCTACAGAAAAAATTAGCCAGGCACGGTGGTGTGCGCCTGTAGTTCCAGCTACTGAGGAGGCTGAGATGGAAGGGTCACCTGAGCCCAGGAGGTTGAGACTGCAGTGAGTCATGACAGCACCACTGTACTCCAGCCTAGGTGACAGAGTGAGACCCCCAACCCCCCCAAAAATGTGTACTCTTTGAAGCAAGTCCTTTCCAACACACACAACTTGAAATGATTGCAGAATAATCTTCCACACTCCATGAACAAAATATGGACAGTAAGACTGAAGAGCAAACGCAAGTTGAAAATCAGGTGACCTTGATCTACAGGAGTGACTGATATAATAGCACTAATGACAAAGTATGGAACTTTTTGGTGGGAAGAGATCATTTTACTTCTTCTTTCACGGATTGATATTACCAGAAGGCAGCCATTTTCATGTTCTCAAAGAAGAATATGCAGCTATGCAAGCTTCATTCTTCCCTTATTAAAAAAAAAAAAAGTGAGGGGATATGTAGGAGACAGCTCAGAAATCAGGTGACTTGGGGTTTGGGGTTTGGTTTTGCTTAAGGAAGTAAGTTTTAGTGTCATTGCCAAAGTCATTCATCATCTGGCCTCAGGCCACACATCATCTAAGTGAATGTATCTACCCCTAGACCGCCAGCACTGGACAGATGACATCCAAATAACTGGTGTCCATGGGAGAGCTCCAAGTCAGCAAGGACCATTCATGTTTAGGGCATTGTGTTTAACAAGCCAGGGAAATGTGCAGTATATTGGGAAAGTTTCTATCTTTTTGTTTTTTAATGTTTTGATATTTACAAAATTAATCATCAGTTATTTGGAAGTTCCATTTATCCCAAATAGCACAATCCCCAAGATGCCAGATAGTAGAGCTGTTACAGAAAAGAAAGATAAAAAGTCTGCAAGTACAATTTAATTACTATAAAAACTTTATTATATATCTCTATGGCACGCATTGTTATAAGAAACATTGTTATAGTTTGAGGTTTTACGTTTAGGTCTTTGATCTATTTAGAGTTTATTTTATAGTGATAGGTAGGGGTCCTGTTTCATTCTTCCGCATGTGGTCAGTCAGTTTCCCCAGCACTATTTGCTGAATAAGATCTCTTCTCCCCAGTGGTGGTTGTTGATGCCTTTTCAAAGATGAGTTGGTTGAGAGATTGAGTTTTTATTTCTGGTATCTCTATCCTATTCCATTGGTCTATACACCTGTTCTTGTACCAGTACCAGGCTGTTTTGATTATTGCAGCCTTATTGTAAAGTTTAAAGTCTGGGATTGTGATACCTCCTTTTTTTTTTTTTTTTTTTCTTTTACTGAGGATTGTTTTGGCTATTCGTGCTCTTTTTTTGTTTTCATATGAATTTCTGTATTGTTTTCAGACCTATGCAGGAGACACCCTTATGCATATTGGAATAGGCAACCAAATCCTGATCATAACCCCAAAAGCATATATCATAAAAGATAGACTGGGCTCGGTGGCTCAGCCTATAATCCCAGCACTTTGGGAGGCCGAGGCAAGTGGATTGCCTGAGCCTGAGGGTTCGAGACCAGCCCAGGCAACTTAGCGAGACCTCATCGCTACAATAAATAAAAAATTAGCTGGGTGTGGTAGCTTGCTTCTGTAGTTCTGGCTACATAGAAGGCTGAGGCGGCAGGATCACTGGAGCCCAGCAGGTCGACACTGGGGTGATTGTGAGTGTGCCACCACACGCCACCCTGGGTGACAGAGTGAGACTCCAACTCAAAAAAAAAAAAAAAAGATAAGATAGACAAGTGGGACCTTATCAAACTGAAAAGCTTTTACACAGCAAATGAAACTATCAAGAGAGTGGGAAGACAACCCACAGAAAGGGAAAAAATATTTGCGAACTATATATCTGACAAAGACCTAACATCCAGGATCTACAAGGAACTCAAAAGAGCTGAAAATAAAAAACCCAATTAAAAAGTGGGCAAAAGACATGAATAGACACTTCTTAAAAGAATTCATATGAACAGCCAACAGACATGAAAAAATGCTCAGCCTCACTAATCATCAGAGAAATGCAAATCAAAACCACATTGAGAGACCACCTAACTTCAATAAAAATGACCATAATTAATAAAACAAAAGATGCTGGCAAGGACATGGAGGAAAGCGGACACTTTTACACTGCTGATGAGAGTGCAAATTAGTTCAGTCTCTATGGAAAACAATGTGGCAATTTTTAATAGAACTAGAAATTGACCTTCCATATGATCCAGCAATCCCCCTTCTGGGAATATACTCAAATCATTCTGCAAAAAAGATACTTGCACATGCATGTTTATTGCAGCACTATTGACAACAGCAAAAACATGGAACCAACCCTACTGCCCATTGAAAGCAGACTTAGTAAAGAAAATGTGATACATATACATGATGGAATACTATGCAGCCATAAAAAATGACAAAATTATGGACTTTGCAGCAACGTGGATGGATTTAGAGTCCATTGTACTCAGTGATATCACAGAAACAAAAAACTGAATACCACATGTTCTCACATATAAGTGGGTCCTGAACATTTATCACAATACTACAAGAGAGGGATCAGCAGTAGCAGAACACTGCCAGAAGAGGGAAGGGTCAGGCACATAACATCACTGAGGGTACCTGACCCTGAACCAGGGGAAGTTGGGAGCCCAAACTTCACCTGCACATAAACTACTTATGTACCTAATCCTGACTTGTCTCCCACAACTTTACAATAAAAAAAAAAGAGAAAAAAGGAAACATTGTTGCCATCGATCTCAAAAAACTCACAAAAGTTGTATTCTAAACCTCAGATAAGGGAGATAATGGCATTAAAATCTGAATATGTAGTAATAATAACATTAAATATAATGAAAACATACGTGAAGTTATACATTAAGAGAAACATACAGATATGCATTCCCACTGTGACTTTCCCTACACACCTTGTCTTGCTTCTGTCATAGTTAAAGCTCACTTATGGAAGACCCAAAAGTCTCTTAAGCCACAGATACACATTTTGACCTCGTTTCTGACCTCTTCCGGGGCAGAGAGAAGAGAATAATATCACAAAGAGCAAAGACATTGGAATTTGAGGCCACCTCTCAAATAATCTTTTTTGTTGTTGTTGAAATCTCACTCTGTTGCCCAGACTGGAGTGCAGTGGCAAACTCACAGCCACCCCAACATCGACCTGCTGATCTCTGGCGATCCTGCCACCTCAACCTTCCAAGTAGCTGGAACTATAGGCGCACGCTACCACGCCTGGCTAATATTTTATTTATTGCAGTGATGAGGTCTCGCCAAGTTGCCTGGGCTGGTCTCAAACCCGTGGACTCAGGCAATCCACTTTCCTCGGCCTCCCAAAGTGCTGGGATTACAGGCTGAGCCACCGAGCCCGGCCTCAAATAATCTTTTTAAAAGGTAATGTTGCTAGGGTGAGGATCAGCCCTCACTTCTTTCAACCACTCAACAATATTTTGTGAATGCCTAGTAAGTGTCAAGCAACATATTGAGTGTCCGGGATATTCATTCCATTGAGAAATCTAAACATTTGTTCTTCCATTCATCGAACAAATTGTTATTGAATGTCTCATACTATACTAAACACTAGAAATACTTGGTAAATAAATACTCCTCCACCCCAGGAGGAGCTTACAGGTATCAGCTGGTGGAGTTAAACATGTGAACAAGCTATATCACTTCAGGATACACTCCAACACAGGGATGAGCCCAGGACTCTGGCAGAGGACACTGCCCAGCCCAGATCAGGACAGCTTCCCCAATGTGACATTTCAGCTGAGACCTGAAAGGGGGCGGTACTAATGGAGTCCTGAGCAGAAGAGGGAGATGGCTTTGCAGAGTCCTAGTGTCCAAAAGAGCTCAGCACATTCAGGGACTTGCAAGTCGTTCAGAATGAATGCAAGCAGGAAGTGGTTTAAAAAAAAAATTGGATACTGCAGTGGAAAGCACCAGCAAGCTCCAGGGTGCCTTATGGCTAAGTTGAAGCAACTGACCTTTATCCCAAGAACAGGTTTTCCCCAAATATGTCTAAGTGGTAAGCAGAAAGATTTTAGATGGTACATAGAACAATAGTTTTTTTGTTTTGTTTTATTTAGATTGAAAAACATAGCTTATTTAGAAAGTCAATTAGAGAGAGAGAAGAGAAAGGAGATTCACCTCCCCAAGCTAGGGGAGGGGGCCAGGGTTAGGAAAACATGGCAGCCATAGCTCAAAGAGCCACGTGGACACCAGAATTATTATTATTTTTTTTTGAGTTGGAGTCTCGCTCTGTCGCCCAGACTGGAGTGCAGTGGCCACTCCCAACCACTGCAGCCTCGACCTGCTTGGCTCCAGAGATCCTTCCGCCTCAGCCTTCCGAGTAGCCGGAATTACAGGCACGCACTACCACGCCTGGCTGATTTTTTTTTACTTATTGTAGAGATGAGGTCTCGCCAAGTTGCCCAGGCGGGTCTCGAACCCATGGGCTCAGGCAATCCACTCACCTTAGCCTCCCAAAGCATGGGATTACAGGCTGAGCCATCGAGACCAGCTCAAACACATTAATTTAAACTTAAATCCTCACCTCTTATTTTCCATCCCTAAAGTCCTCCGCTTCCACCCCAGTTTGTTTGGTTCAGCAAAAACTGAGAACTTATTATGCACTGGGTCTATTGTTAATGCTAATGGATACATAAATTAATACCACAACTTCCTTGCCTTTAGGTCACTCTCTCCCCTCTTAAAGGTTTTATTTCTGCGTAAGATGGTGAGTGCAGTAATAGCACTATACGCAGGACACCCTAGAAGCACAGTTTAGGTGCAGGATATGTTTCCTACAGAAGATGCTGCCAGAGAGTTAAGTCTTAAATGAAGTACAAAAATTAGCCACACATAGTGGGGAATAGGAGAAAGAAGACATTTTAAATGACACAGCAGCAACAAAAGCACAGATGCTAGAAATTACGTGTAAGATATGAGGCTAGAGAAGCAGGCAAGGATCACGTGCTGTAAGGAACTAGAGTTTTATCCTATAGGACATCGAAAGCCATTTTATAAGTTTTTAGCCAGGCACGGTAGCTCACACCTGTAATTCCAGCACTTTGGGAGGCTGAGGCAAGAGGACTGCCTGAGCCCAGGGGGTCAAGACCAGTCTTGGCAACTTGGTAAGACCTCATCTCTACAATAAATAAAATAATTAGCTGGACATGGTGGTGCATGCCCGTGGTTCCAGCTACTTGGAAGGCTGAGGTGGAAGGATTGCCTGAGCCCAGCAGGTCGAGGCTGTGGAGGCCATGAGCGTGCCACTGCACTCCAGCCTGGGTGACAGTGAGACTCTGACTCAAAAAAAAAAAAAAAAGTTTAAAAACACTGACATGGCCAGAGTTGCAATTTAGACTACTCTGGTGACTGTGTAGAAAATAAATCTGAGGAGGAAAAGACTATAGGCAAGTTAGAAGGCGTTTTTTTTTCATTAGTAATCAGGAAAATGGAAATCAAAGCACTGTATACCATTATACATCTATTAGTTTGGCAAATATTCACGGTTCAGACATAGTATATGAAGCAACAAGAACCTCATAGGAACATAAATTGGTATGACCATTTTGAAAAACAATTTGGCATCGTCTAGGGAAATTTAAGATGCACCTACTTACCCTTACAAACTAGCAATTTCATGTGTTGGTATGTACCCTACAGAAACTCTTACATATGTATGTGCACAAGAAGGTATGTACAACAATATCTGTGTAGTTTGTTGTCTGTATACTAAAATAACAACAAACATCCATTGACAAGAGAGAATTACAGAATATTCATACATTAGAATAATACCACACAGTAGTAAAGACAAATAATCTACAGCTATAACCATCAACACAGATGAATCTCCCAGGAATAATGTTGGGAGAGAAGCAAACTACAGAAGAATACAACATATTAAGATTCCTTTTTATAGGCCAGGCACGGTGGCTCAAACCTGTAATCCTAGCACTTTAGGAGGCCGAAAGGATTGCCTCAGCTCAGGTGTTTGAGACCAGCCTGGGCAACTTGGTGAGAACTTGTCTCTACAATAAATCAAAAAATAAGCCAGGCATGGTAGTTCACACATGTAGTTCCAGCTACTTGGAAGGCTGAGGTGGAAGGATCATCTGAGCCCAGCAGGTCGAGGTTGCAGTGGCCATGAGGGTGCCACCGCACTCCAGCCTGGGAAACTACAACATTAGAGTGAGACTACAACATTAAAAAAGAAAAAGATTCCTTTTTTATAAATACTAGCAATTAAAATTCAAAAAACAAAAGATCAAGAACTACTGGCACAAAAAATATAATTTCTAACAATAGTAGAATTTCGATGTGGCATATGTAGTCAGTTTTACAGTTCCAAAGTTAGATTATTTTAATATTAAAAATACTTTAGTAAAAACTACTGCTGTAAGCACTTTGCATACAACAATGCCTGATATCCTCATACCAGCCCTCTCAGGTAGATTCTACCTTTAGTCTCCATGTCAGATGAGGAAATAGGCACAGAGAAGTTACATAATTTGCCCAAATCACATGGTTAGTAAGTGACAGAACCTTCTAGTGCCAGAGTCTGTGCTGTCTCTACATTACACTAGGGCTACAGATACACTTAGCAAAACTATAAAGAAAAACAAGAGACTATAAACATGATTAAAGGCAGTGTTACTTCTGAGGAAAGGAAAGGAGGACATGGTTGAGAATGGTTCACATAATTTTAGTCACGTTCTAATTCTTGGGGTAAGTAGTAGATAAATAAGTTCTCATTTCATTATGTTACATATACCTACATATGTTCTTTTGTATATACCAACTATTTCATAATTTTAATTACGTAGAAAGTAAGTCATCCAAGGTCTTTTCTGGAATTGAGAATAGAGATGCAGTGTAAAATTATAAATAGGTCAGGTACAGTGGCTCAAGCCTGTAATCGCAGTACTTTGGGAGGCAGAGGCAAGAGGATTGCCTGCATCCAAGGGTCTGAGACCAGCCTGGGCAATTTGGTGAGACCTTGTCTCTACAATGAATCAAAGAATTAACCAGGTATGGTGGCATGTGCCTATAGTTCCAGCTACTTAGAAGGCTGAGGCAGAAGGGACTGGCCAGGTGCGGTAGCTCACGCCTATAATCCTAGCACTTTGGGAGGTGAGGTGAGAGGACTGCCTAAGCTCACAAGCTCGAGACCAGCCTGGGTAACTTGGCGAGACCTAATCTCTACAATAAAACAAAAAATTAGCAGGGCATGGTGGCATGTGCCTGTAGTTCCAGCTACTTGGAAGGCTGAGGCGGAAGGATTGCCTGAGTCCAGCAGGTCAAGGTTGCAGTGGCAGTGAGCAATGTGCCACTGCACTCCAGCCTGGGTTCCAGAGTGAGACTCTGACTCAAAAAAGAAAGACAGAAATTTGGTCTGAACAGCCAAATCTGCAATGAACCAGAATCTTATGAAAAGCCATCAGAGAACTGCAACTCTTAGGAAACTGGAAACTTTTCTTCCTAGAATTTTCTCCTAAATTATGCTAGCTTTTTTTTTGCTACATAATCATAACTTTAGGACCCTCTTGCCTATAAATTATAAGAAAGATTATACAAGACAGGAATATGCTTCAGAAAATTCACTGAGAGAAAAAAAAATAAAATAAACCCTCTACAGCACATACTTGATATATATACATAGGAGATACACAAGACACACTCAGGAAACTTGACCCTAATACTTAAGATTGTTTCCCTGTTAAATTATTCACTTTAATTTGTATATTGGTTGGTTCCAAACAAAATAAGGCATAAACTATAATATAAAACCATGAATGTCTGAAAACAAATAGTACATTCAGAAATTATCTTAAATTAGCTAAACTCCCTTTTTCAGGAGATTCTAATCTCACTTAGGTATTAAATTTCAAAGGTAGCACTAGCTGGGCTCGGTGGCTCAGCCTGTAATCCTGCGCTCTGGGAGGCCGAGGTGAGTGAATTGCCTGAGCCTGTGGGTTCGAGACCCACCTAGGCAACTTGGCAAGATCTCATCTCTACAATAAATAAATAAATAATTAGCCGGGTGTGGTATCACACGCCTGTAGTTCCAGCTACTTGGAAGGCTGACACGGAAGGATCGCCGGAGCCCAGCAGGTTGAGGCTGCGGTGGCCGGGAGTATGCCACTGCACTCCAGTCTGGGCGACAGAGTGAGACTCCAACTCAAAAATAAAAAATAAAAGCAAAAATCATATAAACTCAAAATTATATTGAGAATAACTTACATCATCCATAAAGTATAGTACCATACTCTATCTTGCAATAAACCCAACAGAATCAGATGTTTTTTCTAGTATGGAACAGTGTGCCATTTTCCATTTTTTTTTTTTTTTTTGAGTTGGGGTCTCACGCTGTCATCCAGAGTGGAGTGTAGTGGCATGCTCACGACTACCCCAGCATTGACCTGCTGGACTCAGGCAATCCTTCCACCTCAGCCTTCCAAGTAGCCAGGACTACAGGTGCCATGCCCAGTTAATTTTTTTATTTATTGTAGAGACAAGGGCTCGTCAAATTGCCCAGGCTGGTCTCAAACCCACAGGCTCAGGCAATCCACTTGCTTTGGCCTCCCAAAGTGCTGGGATTACAGGCTGAGCCACAAAGCCCGGCCCAGTATGCCATTTTCAACAAAACACAGTTGAACCTATGTTTAGACCTGTGAGAAAAATATGTAACTAAGGCTCACACTATGGAAAGCACAAAACACTATGCAGCAGAAACTCATTGAGTAGAAATGTAGAAAGAATCAGCTACACTATTTTAATTGTCTTTAATTCTCACTTTTATTTTAGTGTTCTCTGAACAAACATGATTGAATGTGAATATATAAAAGTCTATTGTATTCTTTGTCATATTTCTAGAATTTTTTAAGGCAAGTTACAAGAAAGAAAAATATGCACTGACTATCCATCAATCAAAAACAAAACACACAAAAAGTCCTCTCACTAAAATATAAGCTAAAATACCAAATTAAATCATGACATTAAAGTAGAATATTTTATACAAGCATAAAGCATTTCCAATTTGATTTTCTACAATTTTTTTTTTTAGTTGGTGTCTCACTCTGTCACCCAGGCTGGAGTGCAGCGGCATGCTCACAGCCACCGCAGCCTCAACTTGCTGGGCTCTGGTGATCTCCTTCCGCCTCAGCCTTCCAAGTAGCTAGAAGCTAGAACTACAGGAGTGTGCTACCACACTCGGCTTATTTTTTTGATTTTTATTGTAGAGACGAGGTCTCACCAAGTTGCCCAGGCTGGTCTCGAACCCCAAAGTGCTGGGAATACAGGCTTTATTTATTTATTCTTTTAGTCCAGGTATCACGCTGTCACCCAGGCTGGAGTAGTGGCATGATCATGGCTCACTACCACCTCGATTACCTGCACTCAGATGATCTCAGCCTCCCAAGTAGCTGGGATCACAGGTGCACACCACCACACCTGGCCACTTTTGTTGCTGTTTTTTAAAGATGAGGCCGCTCCTGGCCACTGCAGCCTCGACCTGCTGGGCTCCGGCGATCCTTCCGCCTCAGCCTTCCAAGTAGTTGGAACTACAAGCGCATGCTACCACGCCCGGCTAATTTTTTGATTTATTGTAGAGATGAGGGCTTACCAAGTTGCCCAGGTGGGTCTCGAACCCGCGGGCTCAGGCAATCCACTCACCTCAGCCTCCCAAGGCGTGGGATTACAGGCTGAGCCACCGAGCCCGGCTTGATTGCTTATTAAGTTGTATCACTGGCTCATGTTCCACCTAGGCACTGAGCCAAATATAAAGCAACAAAGTACAGCTTTATCACTAACAGCCAAATAAATATGTCTAATACTTAATTTACAGATCTAATAAAACTCATTTTAAAAGATCATAGTTTTCTGATAAAAGTTAATTTACAAACAGATTCATGGAAACGTAGTAAGAATAAAGGGTTGATGGTTTTTAGTTTTATTTTATTATTATTATTATTTTTTTTTTTTGAAGTTGGAGTCTCACTCTGTTGCCCAGACTGGAGTGCAGTGGCAAGCTCCCGGCCACCACAGCCTCGACCTGCTGGGCTCCGGTGATCCTTCCGCCTCAGCCTTCCAAGTAGCAGGAACTACAGATGTACAGCTAATTTTTTTTTTTTTTGAGTTGGAGTCTCACTCTGTCACTCAGACTGGAGTGCAGTGGCCGCTCCCGGCCACTACAGCCTGCCTGCTGGGCTCCGGAGAACCCTCCGCCTCAGCCTTCGAAGTAGCTGGAACTACAGGTGCGCGCTACCATGCCCAGCTAATTTTTTTGATTTATTGTAGAGATGAGGTCTCGCCAAGTTGGCCAGGCAGGTCTCGAACCGGCGGGTTCGGGCAATTCACTCACCTCGGCCTCCCAAAGCACTGGGATTACAGGCTGAGCCACCGAGCCCAGCTTTTTTTTTTTTTAATTGTAGCGACAAGGTCTCACCAAGTTGCCCGGGTGGGTCTCGAACCCATGGGCTCAGATAATCCACTTACCTCAGCCTCCCAAAGTGCTAGGAATACAGACTGAGCCACCAAGCCTAGCCAGGGTTGGTGTTTTCTTAAAAAACCTGCTTCTTAAAGGAAACATTCATTCAGCTCCCATGTAAACCTAGGTTTCAGAAATCTGATTATATTTCAATTTGATGTTTTTTTAAAACAGGCTATATATGTTAAGGTATCCTGAGTATTCTACTGCCTTATGTCAAAGCACTTTGCAATCTATAGCATTTTCAGAGAAAAATTTTTAAGAACAGATTATTCTAATTTTTAGTAGTTAAAGCTAAAAATTACTTTGCTTTATCAGCTGTGTGGAGATCTAAAAACAAGTTAAGTCTTCTTGGCTGTCCTAGCGATCCGAATCTGAGAGTATCACACTGTTGCCTCGTCACTCTCCCAGCCCTGACCATGTGTTCTCAGCTGCAGGTCATACATCTCTAGGCTCTTCAGGTTCTGCGGCCTCTTAAGATTATGTATAAATCGGAATGCAAAGGAGTCTGTGCACTTTCTGGGGCCAGATCCTTCAGCTTTCATGAGATTCTCAAAGGATTCTGGTACCATCAAAAAATTAAGAACCACTGAGTTAACAATATTCCATAATCCTAATCTTTTTTTTTTTTTTTTTTTTTTTTTTTTGTAGTAACAAAATTTAATAAAGGGTTAAGGGCATTGGCAAAAAAAAGGGCCCATGTAACAACGAACGGGTGGGCTAAGGCAAAACTTAT
>CAUYQG010033414.1:0-13218 GCA_963574415.1 Tarsius wallacei | reverse complement strand
TTTTAATCTGTCCATTATTGTCTTGCTTTCTAGATTTGTAGTTTGAAACCAGTCATTTTGGGGGCTCTTCATTGTTTGCATACTGAAGTCAGTTTTCTCAGTGTCTGCCTTCCCAGGGGTCTGGGAGAGACCCATATTCTTCTTTTGATTTTTCTTCATTTGTGTAGATTTCTCTCTCTCTCCTCCTTTCCTTTGAGCTGTAACCTGAGACGTCTGCTGCTTAGTTCCCAGGGGAGTGACTTTGTCTTCTGTTTAGTGATATTACCTTGGGAACCCAGGTGGAGACTGCTTATAGGTGGGCGGGGCAACGCCAGTCTCTACCTGGAGGGTGGCCGAAGTAATAGGATCCCTTTTCTCTGTCTTTGGTCCCTGGGCAATCGACTACAATGGTCTGTGTTAGCATGATAGCGTGAGCCTCCCGGGGATCAGCTGCACGGCTGGGCGCTCCACTTGGGGCTCCAGAGCTCCCAATTTCAGAGCCCTGAAGCTCCAAAGAGCAGGTGGTGAGCGGCGAAAGTAGAAAGGGAAATGGAGAACAACTTGGAGCAAGTATTCAAAGAGGTAACCAAGAAAACTTTCCCCATCTCAACAGAGATGTGAACAGCCATGCACAAGACATAAAGAGAATCCCCACAAGACATCAAATGAGAATACCCACCCCTAGACTCATAGCAATTTGCCTACACAAAATAGGAACAACAGAAAAAATCCTACAGGAAGCAAGAGAGAAATTTCAGACGATGTACTGGGGAAAACCAATCAGAATAGCAGGAGACATATTGACAAAAACACTAGAAGCAAGAAGGGACTGGAATCCAATATTCAAAGTCCTCAAAGATAAGCAGTTTCAACCAAGAATCTCCTACCCAGCTAAGCTCACCTTCATCAGTGATGGATAATTAAAATCCTTCCCAGACATCCAATCCTTAGGAGATTATGCTGTTTCCAGACCAGCTCTACAGAAGACACTTAAAAAGATATTAGGCACAGAAGAATGAAAAAAAAAAAAAAGAAGGCTACACACTTCCCAAGACAAATTAGAGAACAGAATCAACAGAGAATACAGCACAACAAACTTGAAAACACACATATATCAATCTCAAATCCAAAAGAAAACAAGCAAACAACAACAACAAAAAACTTTATAAGAACTTCATGATAGGGATAAACAATCACATTTCAATAATCAGCCTGAGTATGAGTAGATTAAATGCACCACTGAAAAGACACAGAATGACAAACTGGATAAGAAACCATGACCCAATTATTGGCTGCATCTAGGAAACTCATCTCAGCAAAAAGGACACACACATACTCAAAGTTAAAAGATGGAAAATTATTTTCCAGGAAAACGGATCACAAAAAAAGGCAGGAAACACCATTTTAATATCAGACAAAACAACCTTTAAACTATCAAAAAATTTAAAAAGATACAAAAGAACACTAGAAAATGATAAAAGTTTCGATCCATCAATAAGAAATATTCATCTTAAACATATATGCACCTAACAGAGGAGCACCAGCATTTATAAAGAAACTACTAAATAAACTACAAAAAGACCTATCACAGAAACAAATAACAGGGTACCATATGTTCTCACTCATAAATGGACCTTGAACAATTACCCTAATACTATAAGAAAGGGATTAGCAGTAGTGAAAAACTGCCAGGTGAGGGGGTGGTGGGATTGGCAGTTGAAAGAAACTGCTAGGGGAGTGAGGGGCACACCTCATCAACAAAGGTACCTGTATAATCAACATTTGCATAACTAACCCTGGATTGTACCCCACATCTTTAAAATAAATAAATAAATAAATAAAAATAATATCTACCAGCTAATATCAACTTCTTTGACTTTTTCCATAGTTATTTCCAGGATTTTTAATTCATTCATTCAAGCAATACATAGCTTTGTTTTTATGTATTTTTCTGTTTAAAGACACTGTAATGAATACATATTGTTGATTCACAAATATCAAACTCCAGAAGCTCTATAATGCATGCCTCAATGAAGTTTTTTGAATGTGGGTTTTCTCCATAAGGTACAGCAGAGTCTTCTTACGAGTTTTAGACAGCACTTCAGCATTATGATGGGGACATTTAAAGCAATGATATCACCAACAAAAAGCACCAAAATAATTTTTTAAATGTTGCATTAAAAAGAATCAGAAAAGGTTACTTGTTTACAGTAGGAGATGAAACAAAACCACAGTGAACTATCTTGTTTGAGCTCACTGGAAGGGGCATAGCAGGTGGCTTGACTTTTTTGTAGCTCCATGAATGTATGTATGTTCACAAGGGACATTGACCATGAAAGCACTGGGAGTATTTTGAGATTATAATTAAATTTTAGTGAGAAGATAAATTTATAAATATAAAATCCTTAAATAATGAGGATTGACTGTACTTTCAGCAGCAAAAAATGAACTGAATTGAGGGTATCTGACTACTAGAATCCGCATTTGGATATTTCCACCTTCTTGCCAAGTCTATTTATATCTTCTCGTTATATCTCTTGAGGCCACATAAGTAGATTTAAAATCTTCATCTCCTGCAAGTCATTCAAACATTTGTGGAGAGCCACCCCTAATTCCATTCTCTAACATATGTCCATCATTTGCTCAACTATCTCTCAGCTGCAGTAAGGCTTGAAATTTCCTCCGGAGTTTGATAAAATACTGTGAAACTGCTGAGATGAGACTTTGCCCTGCATCCTATTCTCTGGTCTTTCTCAACCCATGCAAACGCACTCAACAAATATACAATTAGCAATTCTCCAGTAAATATAATGGAAATCTCATATTATAAAGAGTCAGTCACTTCTGTCTTTTGTTTTGTCCTGGAGTGTCAAATTCTACCTAGAGAGCAACACAGCACTCTAGAGAGCAACACAGCAGAGTCATGCCTTGAATCTTTGTCTTTTAATTCTTATTTATGTGAACTTTCTACTGTACCACACTCCCAATGGGATAGTTCTATAAGCTAACTTTTGTTTTTGGTTGAAATCAAAAGATCTCCCTAGCACAAGCATGTTATTTGTAAAAGGGGATTTTTTATGCTCATGATAATTAATGACAAAATGCATGTTTTTCTTTTGATCTAAAATTTAGTTTTAAGTAAAAAAACTAAGAAAATCTTCATTGATTTTTTTTCTGGTATCTGAGAAAGAGCTACAGTTTGAGAGTAAAGAGGATCAGCCATTGTAACACTAAAACTGGAAACTTGGGCTTTCAGGCCATTCTGTCCAACAGAGGTATTTTGTTGGGCCTACATTGTTGCCATTCATGGGTTTAAGTTATTAGGTTTTTTAATTAGTGGATATTTTTAGAAAGTTAAACAATTTCAAATAAAATTCCAGATTTCTGACTTCACTTAAAAAAAAAATTAGATGACTTCACTTAAAAAAAAAATCAGATGACTTCCCCGGGCTTATTTTTCTAACAGGAAACACTTGGTAGAAGTCTTATGGTAGCTGCCATCTTTAGATGGGATGGGTGCTTTTCCTGATTTTCCATAGTCTTCAGTATTTGTATTACCTACTCAACTCTCTGTCTTACCTCTATAGATATTTAAATTTGTGACTCTTATTTTGCCAGCTAAAACAATTGAACTCTTTCATATAATGCTTTAAAATATTTTCTGTCTACATACCATAGTATTGAAAAATATGTGCTATAATTGGGTCTAGTATTTTGGACTCTTAGTGCATATTATAGATTAAACATAGAATTAGTAGTAACATTTAGCTGGAATGAAAGCTGTAGTTAGGTTTATGGATCATTTATAAAGAGCTGTACTCTTGTGCTCTCCATTCTTGGCAGCTTCTATGTTTCTCATTGTCAGTTTTTTGCTGTATGTGAACATTTGGATGAGGAGGCAAGCTTCAACACTTACCACCTCCTCAGGTGTGTTAAATGAACAATATTGAAATCATTTTGCATATTCAAAAGCATGCCTAGTAAACACAGCACACTACCCTCAAGACATTTGTTGAGTTTTAAGGGGCATAAAATCCAAAGTCTAAAAGTCATTTCTACTTGGATTCTTATTTACTATCTTCAAAGGTTAGCCTTTCTATGACCACAGCAAAAAGTATTCAGACTCAATAATACAGTGAGCAGAGGAAAAATACCTCAGCTTAAAATAACAGCAGCTGCAGTTGTAGCCACAACAACATCCAGAACTGCAGCAGGACAATCCCAGAGTCTTATTAACCCTTTCTCCTCCCAGTACTAACAACACAAGTGAGTGTGACTGCCTTTCAGGCCTCTAATTATATTCATGTGGTAACTTTTGAATATCTTCTTTTCTTTTTAAGACAGACTTTAAGTTCATGTATCCATAATTGTATTTTTACTCAAATGTCATAGTAGGGGAGCCAGCGTTTCTTGTGCTTTAACCCATATTCCTGCCTCCTCTGGGTCAGAGATTTACTGCATGTTTTTGACATTTATATATAGGAATCTTGTTTATTGCAAGTTCAAACTTCTAATTTGGGAATTGGTTGTAAGGATTAGTTTTGTGGTTGCACTTTAGAAATGTGTGGTGATGCATGTTTAATGGATTTGTGATGTATCTATTGCAAATAAGCCATGTTGGTTCATGGGTGTTTGCCTTTTACACAAAAAGATCATTCAATACATGATTGTGATGTGAGCTTTTTTCTTTTCGTCACTTTGGAATTTTACCATTTGTTATCAAACATTGTAACTCTATCATTGCACAAGATTGGAGGACAGATTGTGTCTCACCCTTCCGATATTAAATACCTTTTCTGGGTTTCCCAAGTGAATACTTTTTTGTCCAGAATTTTTTTCTGGGCTCATCTAGTACCATGTGGAACTCTTTCTTGCAGCAGATATAAAATTCAGAACCCATCTCATTCTCTCTAAAACACAAGTGAACAGAGAATATTTTTGCATTATTCTATGATTAATTTTTTTAGTGAACTAAAGTAATTAAAATATATCTGATAGTACTTTACTTTGGATCATTTTATCAGGTATTTTGGTCACTAGTCGTTATTCTTTGACCTCACCTGTATCAGTCAGCTTAGGATGATTTACTACAGTAGCATTCATCATCTGACCTCACAATTACAGTTATTTTGGTTTACAGCAACAAAGCTATTATGCTTGCTCGTTTTACATGTTAATCACAGGTCATTGCTCATATATCATTTTCACAATATTTTCACTCTGAGGACTAAGCTGACAAAGTAGCCCATGTCTGGAACATTGATAGGCTTATTGCAGAGAGAAGGAATAGAGATGCTAGCTTTGCAATATCTCAGAAAGCTTTGATTCAGAAATACCGTATGTTATTTACGTTCACATTTTACTGTCCAAACAAATCACACAACCAAGCCTGACATCAACAGAACAGGGAAGTACACATCTTCCAAAGGAAGGTATTGGAATCTGGATATTGTTTCAAGATATTTGAAAATAATAAATTCAATCTTAGTTCTCTGCCTGGTCATTAAAATTCATTTGCTTCCATTCCACACAAAATATACCCATACTCTTTAAAAAAAAAACACTCAGTTTTATCCAAATAGACTTAAACTCCAGAATTGCATGAAAGTCTCCAAGTCATGTTCAGTTTTAAGCCCTCTTGAGCTAGAAGTTTATATAAAATGCACCAAGTTACTCCTTTATCCTCCATCTGGTACTATAAATGCAGTAGAAGAATAGGAGATGATAACCATGACAAATCATTTAATACATTTGAGAGGCACTAAAAGTCATTGATCATAGCAACTCTGAAATCACATTGGGTTGTATAGTAAGGACCCCTAACATGAAAATGCGGAATATTCCTCAATTGGACCCACATATATGGGTCTCCATGACTTTTAGAACTCTTAATTCCATTCTCTGGAGGTCTTCCTATTTCCATTTATTTTCTTTTGCCATATCTAAAGCAGAAATTGGAGAATAAACTCTACTTGAGGATTGAGCAGAGTTTTTAAAAGTTTTATTGTAAGTTGATAATCTATAATTGTATATACTCCTGGAATAAAATGCTATGTTATTTTTTATGAATACGATGTGAAATAATTAAATCAAGCTAATTAACATATTCATCACCTTGACTACTTCTCTTTTTTTGTGATGAGATTATTTGAAGTGTGCTCTCAGCAATTTTGAACTGTAAGATATAACTATTATTAACTATATGTGCATCACTGTGGAATTGATATAAAAAAAATTATTTCTTCTAGTTAACTGATATTTTGTACCCTTTGACCATCATCTCTTCATCCTCCTTATACTCCAGTCCCTGTAACTATCAGTCTACTCTTTGCTTCTATAAAATCAACGTTTTTAGAATCCACATATAAGGAACATGTAGCATTTGTTTTTCTGTGCCTGGCTTATTTCACTTAGCATAATGTCCTCAAGTTTCATATATGTTGTCAAAAAACATAACATTTTTTTTAAGGCTGAATAGTATTCTACTGTATATATATTTCACATTTTCTATGTGCATTAACCTGTTGATGAACCTTTAGGAAAATTCCATACTTGACTATTGTGACTAGTACTGCAATGACATGGAGGTGCAGAGACCTCTTCAACAAATTGTTGTCAAATCTTTTGGATAAATACCTAGATGTGGGAGTGCTGGATATTATGGTACTTCTATTCTTAGTTATTTGAAGAATCTCTAAATGGTTTTCAATAATGACTGAACTAATTTGTATTCTTACCAAAAACGTACAAGAGTTTTGTTGTTTTTTTTTTTTACATCCTTGCAGACAGAACACTATTCAGCTTGCTATCGTTTGTGTTTTTGATAATAGCTCTTCTGACAGTTGTTAGATGATACCTCATTGTGGCTTTAATTTGCATTTTCCTAGTGATTAACGATGTTGAACCTTTTTTCATGTCTCTATTTTCCACTTATATGTGTTATTTGAGAAGTGTCTTCTCAGTTTCCTTGTCCAATTTTTAATTGGGGTTTTTGTTTTTTTGCTATTGAGTCCCTTATATACTTTGGATACTAACCCCTTTGCAAAGTTTGTTTTGCAAATGTCATCTCCCAAATCATAGACTTTTTTTGTACACTGTTAATGGTTTCTTTTACTGTAATGAACATTTTTTAGATTGATTTAATCTCATTTGTCTATTTTTGCTTTTTTGCCTATGCTTTTTTGGGTCAAATCCAAAAAACCATTGCTTAGGTCACCATTGTATAGTTTTCACCCATGTTTTCTTCTAGTAGTTTTACAGTGTCTTGTCTTATGTTTAAGTCTTCAATCCATTTTGAGTTTATTTTTGCATATGGCATAAGATAATGGTCCATTTCATTCTTTTGCATGTGGATACCCAGTTTTTCTAACACCATTTATTGAAGAGGCTATCCTGTAAAATTTAGGATTGTTTTTCTTTTTCTCTAAAAAGTGACATTGAAATTTTGATAGGGTTTGCATTGAATCTGTATGAGACATCTTTTTATTTATTTGTATTCTCTTCAATTTCTTTCATCAACATTTTATAGTTTTCAGTGTTCAGATCTTTCACATTTTTGGTTAAATTTGTTACTAAGTATTTTGTTTACTTATTTATTTTGTAATTATCATAAATGGGATTGTTTTCTTGCTTTCTTTTTTGGAGTTTGATTTGTTGTATAGAAATGCTACTGATATTTGTGTGTTGATTTTGTATCCTACAACTTTACTACATCTGTTTATTTATTCTACCAGTTTTTGGTGACATCTTTAGTTTTCTATATGTAAGATTATATCATCGGCAAACATTGACGATTTTGCTTCTAACTTTCCTATCTGGATGCCTTTTTAATCTTTCTCTTGACTAATTGCTCTGATAGGGATTTCCAATACTATGTTGAATAGAAGAGATGAGAATGGACACTTATGCCTTGTTTCAGATCTTAGAGAGAAGGCTTTCCATTTTTATCACTTAGTTAGTTGTGGAATTCTCATATGTGATCTTTATTGTGTTTCTTCTGTACCTATTTTGGTAAGAGTTTTTATCATGAGATAATGATGAATTTTGTCAAATTCTTTTTTTTTTTTTTTTACCCCATGAGCTGATCTTTTTTTTATTTCAATAGCTTTAGGGGTTCAAGTGGCTTTTGGTTCCATGAATGAATCATATAGAGGTAAAGATTCTGGGCTGTGAGTGCACATTGTGCCTGATAGGTAAATTTATTCTTCAAACCCCATGCCACCCTCCCTTCTGAGTCCCCAATGTCCATTATTCTATTCTATGTCTTTGTGGACAAATAGCTTAGCTCCCACTTTTAAGTGAGAACATGTATTTGGTTTTCCATTCCTGAGTTACTTCATTTTGTAATGGCCTCTAATTCCATCCGTGTTGATATAAGAGATATTATTAAGTCTTTTTTATGCTGGATAGTATTCCATGGAATATATAGACTCATTTTCTTTAACCACTTGTCAATTGGTGAGCACTTATATCGATTATACATCTTAGAAATTGTGAATTGCGCCATAATAAACATGAATGCAGGTGTCTTTGTATAATGACTTCTTTTCTTTTGGGTAGATACCAAGTAGTGGAATTGTTGGATCAAATGGAAGATCCACTTTTAGTTCTTTGAGAAATATCCATACTGTTTTCCAGAGGTTGTATTAATTTACATTCCCACTGATAATTTTTAATCATTTCCTTTTCACTACATCTGCACCAACTTGTATCATTTTTTGACTTTTTAATAATAGTCCTTCTGATTGAGGTAAGATGGTATCTCATTGTGGTTTTAATTTGCATTACTCTGATGATTAGTGATATTGAGCATATTTTTATGTTTGTTGGGCATGTGTATATATTCTATTGAAAAATGTCTGTTCATTCCATTTGCCCAGTTTTTAAAGGAATTTTTTGTTCTTGCTGATTTGTTTGAGTTATTTGTAAAGTCTTGATATTAGTCCTTTGTTAGATGTGTAGTTTGCAAATATTATCTCCCATTATGTACTCTGAATACTCTGTTGATTATTTCTTTTACTGTGCAGAAGTCTTTAGTTTAATTAAAATACATTTACTTATTATTGCTTTTATTGCATTTGTTTTTGGGGTCCTTTCCATCAATTATTTGCTTAGGCCAATGTCCAGAACAGTTTTCCAAGGTTTTCTTCTAGAATTTTTATGGATTCATATTACATTTAAGTTTTTAATCCATATTGAGTTAGTATTTGTATGTGTAGAGAGATAGAGTTCTAGTTTCATTCTTCTACATGTGACTTTCCAATTTCCCCAGTGCCATTTATTGATTAGAGTATCCTTTCCCCAGTATATATTTTTGTCTACTTTGTTAAGATTAGTTGGTTGTAGGTATCTGGATTTGTTTCTGAGTCCTTTATTCTGTTCCATTGCTCTGTGTCTACTTTTGCACCAGTTCCTTGTTACTTTTGTTACTATAGTCTTGTAGTATAATTTAAAGTCAGGTAATTTGATGCTTTCAGCTTTGTTCTTTTTTCTTAGGATTTCCATGGTTATTTGAGCTATTTTTGTTCTGTATAAATTTTAAGATTGCTTTTTCTAATTCTGTAAAAATGACACTGGTAATTTGGTAAGAATTGTGTTAAATCTGTAGGTTGTTTTGAGTTGTATGGTCATTTTATTAATGTTGATTCTTCCAATCCATGAGTATGGGATGTTTCTCCAGTTATTTGGGTCCTCCACAATTTCTTGCATCAATGTTTTGTAGTTCTTCTTGTAGAGATCTTTCACCTCCTTGGTTATATATATTAAATATATATATTCCTATATAGATAAAACAAAGGAGGTGAAATAATCCTATTGTAAACAGGATTAAATTATTGATATGATTCTCACCTTGGTTTTTAATCATGATAGCAGTGTTACTGTTTTATGTACACAGATTTTGCAACCTGAGACTTTACTAAATTTATGTATCAAATCCAAGAATTTTTTGGAGGAGTGCTTAGGGTTTTCCTGGTTTAAGATCATCATTGACAAACAGATAGTTTGACTTCCTCTTTTGCAATTTGCATGCCCCTTGTTTCTCTTATTTGATTGCTCTGGATTGGACTTCTAGTACCATGTTGAATAGAAATGATGAAAGTGGGTGTTATTTTTATGTTCCTTTTCCTTGGAAATGATTTCATCTTTTTCTCATTCAGTATGATCTTGGCTGTGGGTTTGTTGTATATAACTTTTAATATTTTAAGGTATGTTTCTTCTATGGCTATTTTGTTGAGATGTTTCTTTTTTAATCATGGAGGAATGTTGTATTTTACCAAATACTTTTTCTGTCTATTGAATGATGATATGAATTTTGTTTTTAATTCTGTGGATGTGATGAGTCACATTTATTGACTTGTATAATTGAACCATCCTTGCATCCCAGTGATAAATCTTACTTGATCATATGTTGTTGAATTCTGCTTGCTAGAAGTTTGTTGAGAATTTTTGCTTTTATGTTCATCAAGTATATTGACCTATAATTTTCTTTTCTTGCAATATCTTTTTTTGGCTTTGAATTCATGGTAATGTGGGCCTCATAAAAATAGCTTGGAAATAGCTTAAATTAAGATAATTCTATAATAAAAATTCTAATTGCTCAGTTCTATCATTTTTCTCATTCCAACAAGACATACTCTTTTCCCCCATGCAAGAGACAGTGTGGCTTCCATGGCTATCATCACTGGTAAATTCTGTGCCTTGTTTACGAAACAAACTGCACTAAATTCAAGCAATATAACAGTGTGCATGCTTCTGAAAAAAGCTCAGCAGGGAGGTTTCATAATTGCACTCAAGAAGATAATTAGAGCTATTGAAAGCTGGCAAAGAATCAAGACTAGATGAATTATATTTTGGATTTCTAAGATGAGAGGCAAAGGAAAATAAGACTTTCCACAGATCTGTTTAGTAGCCTTCTGAGGGAGACAGTTGTGCCAAGAAGTCAAACAATGAGAACTGTCACTTTTCTTTTGCATCCCGAGGATTAAAGAAGGGATCAGGAAAATAATTTACTGGAGATGGATCAGGAAAATAATTTACTGGAGATGTGAAAGTCTCACATAATTTGCAGAGATTATATTGAACACGTTAATAAGGTGAAATTAATTTGCAAAATATGTAATTGGGTAAAAACAGGAGATGAAAATAAAACAATGGAACTAATGATTTCATTCTGAAAAGCAGCTGATGCCTTGGCTCACACCAAACATGCATCTGAAGCCAGCTAAGAAGCATAGCAAGGAAAACAGGCTATTAAAAATATTTCATTTTAAATGTGTGAGAAACACAACAGATCAAATTGAGTTTTGAAAGTCAATCATTCACAGTAGGAAGAGGGGAAACCCTAGTAGCTCTTGGCTTCCTGATTTACTTGTTAAATTTCCAATGATAGTATATGACATAAAATTATTGCAGTTTCCCAAATTGACAAATGTAATTGCTGAGACTGATGAAAGAGCATATTGGGAGACTGCCTTGGATTCTGTTGGAAAGTACTTAGAAGTTGACAGATGGTGCATACATTTGGAGGTTGAGAAGGGTAAGAAGGTAATGAGACTGTGAACCAAAACAATTACAGTGTCAAGCCTCAAACACAGCATAATTATGGCTGTAGAATAGGCAAAACAATTGAGTTTAATGTATTCATAATGCTTGTCAGAAGTTCAAGAAGTAAAACCTGGAAGTGTAGAAATGTAGTTTTCATTGCTCAAGCATGTGACATCAGAGCTTTAGTCCTTGGAACTGTAATATAGCTGTTGTCTACAAAGTCATGTGTAATTTCCTAACTACTAATTCCAATGGCCTCATCCTCCTTCAGTGTATTTATTAATGTTTTACTTTGTAACAAATATTTCAGGGTATTTATCATATGCCAGATACTCTTTTAATTTAGTTCTACGAGGTAGGCTCTGGTATCCTGATTTTGCATTTTGAGTAACTGAGGTTCAGAGAGGCTATGCAACTCACTCAAAGAAGAAAAGCTAGAAAATGGCAGAGTTGGGATAAACTAGGATGTCTAGTTCAGAGCCTTACTCTTCTTCCCATGCATGCTGAATTTATTGCATCATTCAACATTTTTGCCCCACAGGTTAAATTTTTCCTTCCCATTGTGGGGCCAGAAGATTGGAAATGTTAAAACAATGACCATTATACAATATGTAGATGTGTTACTATCTTAACATAGTCTAGTCTTTTCTTCTATCTCATTGATTTTAATGATTAAGCTTGTTTGATCTCCAAATGCTATACATTGTTTATTTGTCACCAAGTGGACAAAATTATTAAATTTCTCTGAATTGAATTAATTCAGAAGTTACCAAAAATCCTGAATAATTGCAGTACCTTGGACCTTCTGATCATTCTATACAATGATCAAGGAGTGTATGCTTCCTGTGGATATCCACATTATGAGAGAAAAAAATAAAAAAAGAGGCTGATTCACAGACCTTGATTTATCTTTGATGTCTAGTTGTCAGGCTATTTTAATATCACTAGGAAAAATAAAAAGACTGTTAATATTTAGGACAAAAATAAATTTTTATAGAAATCTGAGAAATTATTTCTTTCAACACTATGTAACATAGAAAATTTTTTAATTTTAATTTTAAAGATGTTGGGTACATTTCAGGATTAGGTATACAAGTGTTCATTGTATAGGTCAAGTTTGGGCCTCATTTTGGTCCCCACTTCACCTGGTAGCAGACCAGGTAACCTTATTGATGCGGTATGTCCCCCACTCCCTGTTGTATCATGATAATTGTCCAGGGTTGGCTTATGAGTAAAAACATGTGATACTCAGTTATTTGTTTCTGTGACAGATCACTGAGTATTATAGACTCTAAGTTCATCCAAGTTGCTGCAAGTTTCCTAACTTTGTCCTACCTTATAGCTGCATAATATTCCATCATGTATATGTACCACACTTTTTTAGCCAGTCTACCTTCTATGAGCAGCACTGTTTATTCCATGTTTTTGCTATTGTGAGTAATGCAACAAACATATATGTGCAGGTATATTTTTCTTATTGTGATTTGAGTTTCTTTGGGTATATTCCCAGATGGGGGATTGCTGGGTCATATGGAAAGTTGATTTTTAGATTTTTTTTTTTTATTTGGAATCTCACTCTGTTGTCCAGGCTGGATTGCAGTGGCACCCTCATGGTCACCTCAACCTTGACCTGCTGGGCTAAGGTGATCCTTCTGCCATAGCTTTCTAAGTAGCTGAAACTACATTGTGTGCTAC
>CAUYQG010033411.1:0-19676 GCA_963574415.1 Tarsius wallacei | reverse complement strand
ACCCCGTCATTGTTCAGCATCATGCTGTTTAGTATCCATATCTTTGTGAGTTTGGGGGAAATGTTGTTGGTTTTGATATTTATTCTTATTCCACTGTGGTCTGAGAATGTGCATGGCAAGATTTCAACCTTATGTAATTTGTTTATGCTTGATTTATGGCCAAGGATGTGATTGATGTTGGAGTATATTCTATGTGGTGGTGAGTAGAATGTATATTCTGTGGTTGTTGGGTGGAATAATCTGTAGGTATCTACTAAGTACATTTGGTCAAGTGTCAAGTTTAGGTTCTGGATCTCCTTGTTGATTTTTTGCTTCAATTATCTATCTAAGGCTGTCAGTGTGGTATTCAAATCCCCTGCTATAATAGTGTTAGAGTCAATATTTTTTCTTAGTTTATTTAGTAGTTGCTTTATAAATGCTGGTGCTCTTATGTTGGGTGCATATATATTTAGGATGGACATTTCTTGTTGATGGATTGAACCTTTTATCATTATGTAGCATCCTTTTGCATATTTTTAAATTTTTGATAGCTTAAAGGTTGTTTTGAGATTGCAACTCCTGCCTTTTTTTGTGATCCATTTGCCTGGATACTCGTTTTCCATCCTTAAACTTTGAGTCTGTGTGTGTCCCTTGTAGTAAGATGAGTTTCCTGGATGCAGTAAATAATGGGTTCATGGTTTCTTATCCAGTATGCCATCCTGTGTCTTTTTAGTGGTGCATTTAGTCCATTCACATTTAGGCTGATTATTGAAATGTGATTGTTTATCCCTGTCATGAGGTTCTTATAAAGTTTTTTCTTTGCCTGTTTTCTTTTGGAAAAAGTAGGAATTCTTCACGAATTTGCATATCATCCCTGCACAGGGGCCATGCTAATCTTCTCTGTATCGTTCCAATTTTAGTATATGTGCTGCCGAAGCAAGCACTAGTAGCATTTAATTGAGGATCTTACATCTATCTTCATAGGAAATATTAGATTTAAATTTTCATTTTACTTTATCAGGGTAATACTGACTGCATATAATTATTTTGGAAGTATTTCTTCTTTTTTCTTTAAAGGAGATTTTCTCTTTTTCCTTCAAAACTTTATAATGCATCTTGGGTTTCTTTGCATTTATTCTACCTGGATTTCATTCAGCTTTTTGATTAAATTAATGTTTGTAATTAAAATTGAAAAGTGTTCACTTATCTTTTCTTAAATAATTTTTCTGATCCTTCTCTCTCCTCTCCTTCAGTTATTCTCATAATGCATATGTCGGTGTTCTTAATGGTAGCCCATATTTTTCTGAAGCACTGTTCATTTTCCTTCATTTTATTTCTGTTGTTCAGATTGCATTATCTCTACTGATCTACCTTCAAGTTTGTTGATATTTTCTTCTATCACCCTACCATTCATTGATTATCAACAAAACCACCATTGTTTCAAGAGTGAGCACAGGCTTCAACATTCCCATCTTCTTTTTCAAATGAAGTCAATTCCTTTGGAGAGGGCTTTGGAGGTCTTTTTTTATCCATTGCTTCTCACTTTTTTGGCAAAATTTCTGAGACACAACTCCAAAGCTGTAAGCAAAGATAATCATCAGATTCTCTCAAAATCACATCTCTACTTTATAAGCAGAACATTACAAGGGGTCAGTAACTTCTGATATTCTTGTCTTGACTTTTCTAGCACAGAACTTCCACACTACAAGCAAGGTAGGTTAAGATCAATAAAGACCCAGCATTCTAGACCTGTTGCACTTAATGTAGAGCCTCCCAACTATAAGTGGGCATGGGTACAGGAAATTTCCTGACCTCTCTGCCACACTTGCCAGGAGTTTAGTCTTTACAATTTTCAAGAGAGATGTGATGTGAAATACTGGATACCTGCTGACCCAGTGAGAGATCATGTTGTTTGACTGAGAACTGAAAATAGAAGAGGAACCACCATTTTCTTAGCTATCCCCATCTCAAGTGATGAACCATGCTGAAATAGGGAGGGTAGAAGGAGAATACAGGCCATAGACTAAGTGCCACAGGTTCATGGTTCTTACTGAGATTTAGTAATAGTAAATTTTTTTGAGTAAATATTTCCTCACTTGCTGTATGCCCATAGAAAATCTTCCAGAACATTTAAGTTGTTGGGGGTTTTTTGTCACTTTTTAATAATGTTCACAAGTGATGGTCATTTCACTGGGGAGCAGGTCCACAGATCTTCTCACATTGCCATTTCCAGAGTAGAACAGCTTCACTTATTATTCTATTAATGACTATAAGATTTGTAGTGATACCTCCTTTCTCTCGTAGTAATTCATATGATCTTTATTTTTACTTCATCAGTCTCGCTGCAGAATAACTAATTATATTATTTTCAAAGATCTAAATATTGACTTTATTTAATTTTTTTCTATTTCTTAAAATTTTTCTATTTCATAGTTTTCTACACTTATATCATTTCTTTCCTGCTACTTAATGTCAATTTAATTTCTTCTTTGCTTTTTACCTTTACAGGTAAAAATCTCAATCATTGATTTTCAGATTTTCCTTCTTGTCTAATATACAATTTAAAACTATATATCATCTTTTTTTCTCTTTTAATTTTTATTTAAAATTTTTGAGTACAATTCAGAGCTAGGTATATAAATATTCACTGTACAGTACCCTTATCGATGAGGTGTGCCCTCCCCTTCCCCAGGCTGATATCGACTCTGTCAATCCCACCTTCCCACTCCCCCATCTCCATCCTTGCAGTTACCCACTACTTTCAATCCTTTTCTTATAGTAATACAGTAGTTGTTCAAGGTTCACTTATGAGTGAGAACATGTGATACCCAGCTCTTTGTTTCTCTAAGAGATCACTCAGTCTTATAAACTCTAATTCCATCCAGGTTGCTGTGAAGTTCCTGATTTTGTTCTTTTCTATGGCTGTGCAGTATTCCATTGTGTATATGTACCACATTTTTTTTATCAAGTCCTCTTTTGATGGGCAGCACGGTTGGTTCCATGTTCTTGCTATTGTGAACAAGGCTGCGATAAACTTATGTGTGCAAGTATCTTTCTTATAGAGTGATTTGAGTTCTTCTGGGTATATTCTTAGTAGGGGGATTTCAGGGTCACATGGAAGGTCAATTTTTAGAACTTTTAGGAATTACCACACTGATTTCCACAGAGGCTGAACTAGTTTGTATTCCCACCAACAGTGTAGAAGCATTCCCTTTTCACCACATCCTCTCCAGCATCAGTTATTTTTTGAGTAATTGATGATGACCATTCTGACCTCTACCTATCCTCATACACAAAAATTAACTCTCAATGGATCACAGACCTAAATGTAAAGCCTCTAACTGTAAGAACCTTGGAAAATGCAGGAGACACTCTTATGGAAGTTGGAACTGGCAACCAATTCCTGATCAAAACCAGAAGTGTCCAGGCCATAAGAGATGCCATAGACAAGTGGGACCTCATCACACTGACAAGCTTCTGCAAAGCCAAAGAAACTGTCAAGAGAGCAGGGAGACAGCCCACAGACTAGGAAAATATATTTGCCAACTCCATTTCTGACAAAGACCCAACATCAAGGATTTACAAGGAACCCAAATGTGTTGAAAAGAAAAAAACAAACAACCCTATTACAAAGGTGGCTAAAGATATGAATAGATACTTTTCAAAAGAAGACATAAGAACAGCCAACAGATATATTTTTAAAATGTTCAGTCTCACTAGTCATCAAGTAGATACAAATTAAAACTACACTGAAAACTATATATTTTCATTTTTGTTTAATTTTTAAAGATAGGGTCTAACTTCGTTGTTTATGCTAAAATGCAATGGCATGATCATAGCTTTCTGCAGCTTTGAATACTCCTGAGCTCAAATGATCCTCATTCCCTAGCTTCCCATGTAGCTAGGACAACAGTTGTGCACCACCACACCTGGCTTTAATTTTTTAATTTAACTTTTAAATTTTTTTGTAGAGACTGGATAGGTCTTGTGCTCCCAATCTTAAACAACCCTTTCACTTCATCATCCCAAAATGTTGGAATTACAGGTGTGAGTCACTATACCTGGCAAAAACTATACATATTCTTATAGGCACTGATTTAGCAATGATGTTAAAACAGAGTCATCATATAAAATAGAAAAAGAAGTAGCTATACAGTTTGGAAAGGTTTTTGTTACTTTGTTTGTGAGAAGTCTATAAGAAAATTATCTGGGATCTCCAACCTGCCAGCAGGAATAAGGAAGTTTCCATTTCCTTGGTGATAACAGATTTAGTTGACCAATGAACTATCATATTTGAGTATGAGCTAAAAGAATATGAGACTGAGACATCCTTTCACAGCCAAAAGTATTCTCACCACCCACCTGCCTATCTCTTTCATTCAACCATTCTTTAATGAGCTCCCAGCCCGTGCCAAGCACTGGCCTAGGTCCAGGGCACACCACAATGAACAAGGAGCTACTCTGAACAAGTTCAAAACCTCAGACACAGACTGTCCTTGTGGAAAATAAGTTAGATTACTGGATAGGTTAACATGTAAGGGTTGATATACAAGGTCCACAGTTTCAAACCCAACTTTTCCACCTACTAGCGGTGTAAAATCAAAACCTATTACTTAACTTCTCTGTGCCTCAGGTTTTTCACTTTTGAAAGTAGATTAGAATGTGACTTAACTTGTATGACTACAGTAAAAGTATTTTCTATCCAGAATTAGTGCAGTGTCTGTCATAAGATAGATATAAATTTATGTTCTCTTTCTTTCATTAATGCTTACATCTCTGAAGATCTTGGTAGAGAGCATGGCAAATAGGATGAAACTCTGTGCAAGGAATGTTAGAGTAGCCAAAGGTAGAAATGCCTATTAGGCCAAGGCAGGTGTGTTTTTAGGCACAACACATTTAGTTTTTTAGGATATAAAAGAATGTGTTTTACACAGAAGATACCTGCTACAGTACTGAAAGGATGTAAAGTACTTCCTTAGAATTGAGAGTATTTCAGAATTTCTGAGATCCTTAAGCATGAGCCTCAGCTAGGTATATTCTGGAAGATGCAGTGAGGTGTCTGGGTATTATTTTAAGGCTCAGATTGTTTTTTCTAGATGTTTTATATTGCTCTGACATGCTTTATTGCCAGAGATTGAGTCCAGCTTAAGAAGCTTGTAGTTAAAAATCCTAATTTACATTTTCATAAAGCTGAGGATACATTTTTGTTCAGGAAAACATGTCAGTTATTTGTAAGAAGAATTAACTCTCAAGAGAACATGGGAGTGATGTGACTGCTGTAGATGGAAGTCTCAGACAGGTAAATCTGCAGGACAGGGCAATGTTTTAAGGAGACACTTATGAGGAAGTTCTTACTGCATCTACTGATGACCAGTGCATACACTGTAACTTCTTGAAAGGGAGAGATATGACTACCCAAATATTAACAGGTTTTAACTCCCAATTCTCAGGCTATTTGACATGCCAGATCACATGACAATGAGAGCCCATGGGAGTCTTAATTCTCACTTTATGCCCACGTAAGAAAGAAAAAGTATTCATAATAGGAAGGAGGAGGAGTCTACATTTGTTTGGTACAAAATAGCAGAGCCCAAGATTTTAAAACTTCAGCACGCATCATACTCCTTCAGGTAAAGAGTTGCCCACAGTTATTTGAAGACTCACCCTTTATCCAGGCTCAGATCATGTGTTTGAAATGAGTTAGTCTTAGTCACAACTCAAGTATGGTCCTAAGTTATCTGAACTGAGGTGTGTCAAACCAAGATTCACTGTGTAATCACAGAGGGAGTTTTTTTAAAAAGTAATACCTATCTCTCACTCCTAGATATTCTAGCTTAATTTCTCTGTGTGTGGAACAGCATACGTATTTTTCAAAGCTCCTCAAGTGATTCTAATGTAGATCCAGAGCTTAGAGTTTATGGTATAGGCTCATAAGCAGATCTGATCTTAAAGATACAGATGTAATAATGATTCATTTATGGATAGGAATTCAACTTAATTGGAGTTGATGAGAGTCTAACCTTGCATAACTGTCAAGACTGAGAAAAAAGGAGATTCTCTTTGTTGATCTAGACCTCATGATAAAATGATATATGATGTGAGCTACTGTAAACATCTTGTAACCATGAGGAGGGTGTCATTTGAGACTAAAGGCAAAACGTAATGAAAAACAATGCTGAATTGAGAGACGGAGAGAAGATCAGGTGGCATTGTTCAAGTCACACTGAAAACCAGCCTTAAGCCTGGACTTTACAGTTCTGGGAGTCAATACACTCCATGGCTTAAGATAACATGGGTCATGTTTTCTAATATTTGCAAAAGAAAGTGTCCTAAGTTATGCAATGTCATGGAAACTTGGACCAAGAGTTAGTTTTTCAAGCTTGACTCTAGACAATATAAACCAACCATAGAGCTATTGAAATTAAAAGTTTCTAATCCAATGTTTTTAATTCAGTAATGAAAAGACTAAGGTCCACAGTGACTGGTTAGTGATAAAATTACATCAAAATTAATGTTGTTGACAAAAAGACCAGTGCGTTGTCCTCGATCTTATACAACCTTAATATTACTTTGAAAATATAGTTGATTTTATTTATGAGATCAACAATATGCTCAGCTCTAGGCATTGTTTAATGTAGTAGAGCAAGAATAAATAAATGGGTCCATATGCAAACATAAATTAATTACATCAACATTTGCTAAACATTTTCTATGTCCAAAATAATTTTTAAGATATGGGGGAAAGTACATGCAGCATGGCTCTTGTCTTCAACAAGACAACCTCATAAAATAAAGAGACATTAATTGACATGCATTACATAAATTTCAATGTATAGAAGTATGCAGCATAGCATTATTGACCAAGCATCCAGACATACTGCCACACAAATCCTAAATCCTGCCTCTTCCATTTACTAATGTTTTTACCTCGTGAAAGCAACCTAATCTATTTAAAAGCCTCCATTTTATGATCTGAAAATTGGGAATAACCACATATTCCTTTCTAAAGATTAAATAAAATAATATAGCTTCGAATGCCTGATAAGTAATGTCTAATAAAAGAATTAATACTAGTTTCTTATTCACATAAAATGTATATAATAAAAATGCATGATTTAAATATAATCATTGTACTGTGGATGCAAAATATGTCACAAAACAGCAGCTGTATACCATTCAGAGATTGTAAATTGTCAGTTTATGCGTTGTATCTTATTGTCAAGTTCTTTTGTTTGGCCTATACAGTGTTTTAAATACATTTAAATTATTTGCTAATAGTTAAACTAGAAAAACTTCACATAAATATCTGGATTGCTATCTTCTATTGGAAAAAGAAAAAATCTGAAAATACTATGCTTAAATTACTGCATGGCAACAATCAGAGTCGTGACTGCTCATTTTTATGAATATGCACTTACTCATTTTTCAAAGTCCCTACCTTGTCTCAGCTCATTTACAATATATGCCTTATCTTTGTAGACATTTGAGTTTGAGGATTCCAATAAGAGTATATCAAAACATCATATATTCTATGTATTATAAATGGGTTTTACTTACACACACATACACACACATTCACAATTATATACACACACAAAGAATTAGCCAAAAATGGTTAGAAACACTTCATAACAAATCCTCTACTACTTGAAGCATCACAATTGACTCAAGGCTCCAAAAAAATCTTAAGTACAGAAATATGTTTTTTAAATTAATTTAACTCAGTTTTTCCAATTTTTTTTTTCAGAGAAACAGTGTTCACAAGAGGTTTTCTGCAACACAATTGCAGTCTACAAGTACAGATGTAAACAATCTTGTGAAGTCATAGAGGAAACAAATCATAAGAATTTGGCTGTGTCAGATTTCTAATATTTAAATACATTTTCTGAAATAAGGCTTCAGAATGAAATTAATAATCAATCTAAAGTAAGTAAAAGCTGGACACAGGATAGGTGTAAATAACAATGGGCAATGTAGAAATATATATTGAACTCTTATTAAAAGTGAAGGTTATGGGGAATTAATCCAAGTAAAATTTTGACACCATTACTTTAAATGAAGCATCACCAGGGTAATAGCACAGCATTTTATTATAATCCTGATTTTGAGCTATTGTCTTCTTTGTGTGTCTCTCTTTTTTTCCCCATATTTTACATTATGAAGAGCACATATTTGACATCAAAATGTGTCTCTATTTGGATATATTTCTGTGAAAACTGTTTCTATTTATACAGGAAATCAAAAGGATTAGAAGACTAGAGGGTTGATGATTTGCTTTTCTTCTCCAATATGAACTCAGGGCAATCAGTAGACTTTTACTTAAATCATTTGTCTATTAACCTAATTTTCCCTCTTCCCTCTGGGTCATGTTACTCAGAGACACATTGTTTTGCCCTGTACCACTGGCTTTACATGATAATTTTTCAAATATTACTGATTAAGACATCCATTACATATGGAAGAACACTTGGAAATTGCAGAATAGAATAAAGACAATGAAAAGCAAATCAACCAGCCATGATGTTATTAGGTAATATTTTAAGATGTTTCCTTTGACCAATATGACCTTAAAGTTCTCCTCAGCTTGACTAAACTTTAGACAAGTTTCTTTCTGACTACCGGCCCCTCCTCTTCCTTTTCCTAGAACATTTACTTTAGAAAATTTGCAATTATAAGTTCTTTCTCTGCCCTTTTGAGATGTAAATCATATAACATCTTGCCAACTTAACAGCCAAAGTCTTTGTTGAGGTCCTCTGAGCCATATCTTTGAAATGTAATCATCAAGAAAGATAGGCTGCTATCTCCTGTCTCTGTGGGAAAGTAGGCACTAATAAGAGATAATTAGCAAAACAGAGGGCCTAATCATATACACCAATGTTTGCCCTAATGTCCAGCAGTATTTGTCCACTAGCTCATCCCAAGGATTAAAATCTCACCTCCCCTTTGTTTCAGTGATGTCGACTTTACTCTTTCTTGGCTGTTACAATAGTCTTGATTAAAGTCTTCCTTGTCTATGTAATTCTGTCTGGTATATTTTTTATTTGACATCTATTAGTTTGTTTTGCTCTCCCAAACTACAGTTTACCTTATCGTTTTGTATTCCATATAATATGTGTTTCAACTACAGAATTATAAAAGATTTGCTAAAAGACCATTTAAAATTAATCTAAGAAAACTGTTCAAAAGCCATTCAACAATAGAAAAATGCTATGTAGTATATTTACAAAATGGATAACATACACGATAAGAGTAAACTATAACTACATGCTGAAGTATAGATGAATATCATAATGTTGAGCAAAAGAAAACAGATATGAAAAAGTATTTTCATATAAATTTTATTCATATAAATTTCAAAAGAGGAAAACTAATCTAAGTTAACAAAAGAGGGGATAGAGGTTATCTTGGAGGCAATAAAGAATGAGAGATTATGTGGTAGGATTCTGGAGTGTGAACAGTGATTTAAGTCTCGATCTAGAATGCTACGCTGTACCACTTGGATATATGCAAGCTTCCCTGAATGAGATTTTTTAAAAACTATATATACATATGCATGTTTATTATATATAAGTATGTGTGCATATATGCATATATATTAGATATAATATATGCATGTGTATAGATAGTTATTTTAAAATGATTTAAATAACTGCAGTTTGAAGCAAATAACTTTCATCCTGAAGCTAAGCTTCACATTTGTTTGTTATAAGGTAATTAATTACTGATTTAAATTCATAGATGAAATTAAATTGACTACCCTTAGAAAGGTAAACAGAGAAGTTGTTGCCCCTCTCTCATTCATTTTTAGACATGATTTTCTAAACTCTTAGTTGGCCAGGGATCATTGATGCCCATCTCATGTTTTTATTTACTTTAATTCAACTTTAAAAAAACAATACATTATGCTGATTCCAAGAAGCTGGTCCATTCAGCAAGGGAGAGTCCATACACGTAGTTGGAAAGACTAGGTCAGTTATGTTCCCTAAGTATGGATACCAATACCATTACGTGAGAAACACATTGGCCTTAACAATCCGTTTCAATATGCGTAATTATCACACATATTGTCAAATGTAAATGAACAGTTGGTTGCAAAGGCAACAATGCATTCTTTCGCTTTAGCATAATTTCTCTTAGGCCAGGCTCAGTGGTTCAACCTGTAATCCCAGCACTTTGGGAGGCTAAGGCAAGTGGATTGCCTGAGCCCATGGGTTCAAGACCAGCCTGGGCAACTTGGCAAGACCTCATCTCTACAATAAATAAAAAATTAGCCAGGCGTGGTAGTGTGCGCCTGTAGTTCCAGCTACTTGGAAGGCTGAGGCAGAAGGATCGCTGAGGCCCAGCAGGTCAATGTCGGGGTGGCGGTGAGCATGCCACTGAACTCCAGCCTGGGCAACAGAGTGAGACTCCAACTCAGAAAAAAAATTCTTTTTTTCATGTAGAATTGCTTCTCTTAAAAGAACAACATGCTGATGATTTGGGCATTCTGAAACTGAAAAAATATTTTCTGTGGCATATACTTGTCACCAGAGGATATGCCCCTGAGATTGTCTTTCATATTGAGGATTGTAATTTTTGTAGCAAATTCACCTAATTGGGACTGAGGATTCTTCTTTCTTGTGTCAAAAGATAGAGACAGAGACATTATTCGGATTTAAGGGTTCTATAATTTCTTTATTCTAATTGTAGAAATATTCTCCCAAGGGTCACAACTTAGGAAGAATTTTTTTTTTTTTTTTTGGTCCCCAGTAGGCTTTTGCTGAATATCAGATGGCAGGAGGAGGAAAGTTGGCAAAGCATCTTCAGCAACTTTAGAATTAGAATGTATTAATTTGCTACATAATCCTTGCACTTGTCATCATCTGTTAATTCTCAAAAACACAGGCATTCTTCTTAAATGGTAAACATAGTTGTTTACTACTGCCAGAGCAAGACTTGCAATTATAAATCTAATTATTAAGAGAAAATAATGAATACAAATTCTAAATGAAGTTTTTCAACACCTTAATGTCAGTAAGTAAGTGGGCTGTCATAAGCTCTAAGGAATAATTATGGCATGATTTTTTTAGAAATTGGAGAAACTTTCCACTGAATAATGTCTACCTAACTTGATCACAGATTTTGAGAGGTAGGCTAGCCAAAGAGGCATGAGTTCAGTCAATCAATAAAGAACAATATTGAATTCAAATATATAGTGAAAAAACCTTTATACGTTTGTTGGCTCATAAGTTCTAATAAAAGAATAATTTTCAGGTCAGAATATCATAAAATAAAAAAAGACCTACTTGTTGGTCAATTTTGGGAGGATCAGAAGGATTGTCTGCTTGAACTTGAAGTTGTCTGTTTTGGAAATCATCTGGCTCAGCTTACCAACATTCAGTGTATGTGATGATAATGCCATTGGAAATTAAAGGTTAAACATGGCTCAGGTTCCAGGATGATTTCTATGCCCTTAGCATCCTTTGCAAATAAACTTCAATTTATATTAAAGCATATACATGTGTTATAAATTCAAATAAGCAATTTGCATAAATTTGAAAACAAAAAGTCAATACTGCAAGTTTTACTGATTATTGTAAGTTCTTTAGTTTGTACCCCAACCCACAGGCATTGCTTTCGCTTTCCTGTGCCATCAGGAATTCTCACAGAACCACAGAACAAGGCTGTCTTCTCACCAGTTTTGAGATGACACAAAGGAGGGCTCCGAAAATGAAAGTGACTGAGCCAGACAACACAGTGTCTACAAGCAGAGCTGGAGCTAGGTTCCTCTTTCTCCTCTTCCCAGATCCATCTACAGACTCAAATCAGTGCAGAGAGGCTGCACCAGTTGTAACTTGGCATACCAGGCTATCGGACTCTTCCTGACCCCACTTGTGCCAGCCTGGATTTTGGGGCAAAGACAGAGTCACCAGATATTCTTTCTGGATTGAAATCAGTCCCTGGAAAATGGTGATGGGATCTCTTCTAGAAGCAAGGTCTCATCTCTTCCCTCCCTGTCTCCACCTTTTTGCAACACTCTGCCTCTAAAAAGAGCCAAGTCTCTTCTTTCTGCATGGATCAATTTTAAAGGCTATTTATTCATTAATTTCTTTATGTGTCCATTTTATTTAACAAACCATTATGAATAACCTATTATGTGCCACAAGCCATTTCACTGTTAAGTATACACCCAAGAAATGTTGGTACATATAACCATAAGAAAGGCATGTAAATAATGTTCATATCAGCTTTATTCATCATAGAAAAATTGAAAGCAGTCAAAAATATCTAGCAACAAAAGAATGAGCATTTTGGTGGAGATATAGGGCCAAGTAAATCAGTCATCGTCTCTTCCCTCTAGGGACATCAGTCTAATCTAGGAGGAGCGAAGAGTGAATCTGTCTCTTCTCACATACTTTCTTTATGAAACTCATCCTCCAATAGGAACTTTATTTTCCTTTGTTTCGCCACATTTTTTACTGGAAAATTACATATTCAGAGTGAGGTACACACAAATCATTTTTTTCTTTTTTTCTCTCTGCTTTTTTATTAGACAGGGTTTTAATCTGTCCCCCAGACTAGAGTGCAGTGATACAATCATATCATATGGCAGTCTCAACCTCCTGGGCTCAATTATTCCTCCTGCCACAGTCTCCCAAATACCGGGACTATAGGTGCACACCACCATGTCCAGTACTTTTCTTTTGTCGTTGGAGAGATGGGATCTCTTTATCTTACCCAGGCTTGTCTTAAACTCCTGGCCTCAAGTGATCCTCTCACCTACCAAAGTGCTAAGATTACAGGCATAAGCCACTGCTCCCAGCCAGGTGCACAAACCTGAAATAGGCAGCTAAATATTTGTTTGTTTCTATATAAAAACTTACAGTACTCTTAAGAGTCTTTCATTCCCTTTCTTACTTAAAAACAGACCCAGAATTAACCACTATTTTGACTTTCATTTCCACATATTACTTTGCCTATTTTTAAACTTCATTTATTTGAAAATGTATAGTGTGTTTTCTAGTAAAGCACTGCCTTCTTTGCTTAATAGTGTGACTATGTAAGTCATTTAAGTTATAGCATTAATAATATTTCATTTTAATTGCTGTATAGCATTTCATTGCATCTATACACCACAATTTAGTTTTTCATTAATTGTAGGTAAATATTTAGGCTGAAACACATTTTTATCATGGTGAAGGAGTAAGTGCCATAAACCTTTTTCTCTTCAACTGACTCGAGTCAGGAAAACCTGTTCAACAAAGCGTATGCTTCGGAAAAATATTTGTAAGTAAATGCATATTGAATGAAGTTTTAAAATTCAAAACTTTTCATCATCTTGCCACACCCTACATCTTTCTGCAGTCTACATCTTCCTTATTTAAAAAAAAAATACACACACAATGGACACTTCTTCCCCCTTTCAACATAGGATAAGTTATATTTTCCTGGTCTGAGGAAAGGAGTTTGGGTTCTCTGTATGAACAGTTATCTGTGTGGTTGCTCATACAGATTATATTTGTCTAGACGGTAGGTTATCTTAACTTCTGATATGTATAGAGTACGTTTTAGTTGACACAGAATTTTCATACACATTATTTCACTTGATTCTTGCAGCAGCTCTGTCAGATGGAAGCACAGATTCCATTATCCTCATTTTACAGAGGTAGAACTCATTCAATTAATATGTATTGTGTCTATTCTGTGTCATCACTGTGCTGAATACAGCAAATATAAAGTTGAGCAAAACACATTTCCCTTCTCAATAAATTAATAGTCTGTTACAGAAGATGGGTATATAAACAGAAGATTAAATGCATATTTTAATTTGTCTTAAGATGCAAAACATTATAGGAACCCTAATAACCTCATGAAATTTTACCTATATTAAATAATAAATATAATAAGTTATCATTGTTATTTCTGAATTTTTTAAATCAACTTTATGTGAAGAAATCCAAAGAATGTATATTTGAGGTGAAACTTGGTGAAAGGGGAAGAATTCATTAGAAAGACCTTGGGGGAAAGGAAAGAAGGCGGTTTCAACAAAGGCAACATCTTGTCCAATGGCCTGACAGCATTGTGTAGTTTGTGGCACCAGCCCAAGGACATGCAACTTTTTAAAACAATGTGTAGATTCAAATTTAGTATTCTTTCCATAGGGTCTTTCTCACCAATTATATGTGTTCCAGCTCTGACCAACAAATTGCTTTGAGCTTCCTGAATGAAATTCTGCCAGATGAATTGCATCTAAAATGGGTGCTCAGAGCAACCATTGTTGACATTCCTGATTTCAAGCCATATTACTTTGGGGAAGAAATCACTCTGTACTGACAAATCGCAATGGTTATGAACATAGTAATAACATAACAATAATAATCAAATGCAGTTTAGATGAACATGCATCAATTCAGGCTGAGTTTCAGCTCTTGTAATGTTCATTCAAGTTTAATGTCCTTTATGATTTTCTGAAAGCTGTTATAGACTAGTTTTTGCAATTTGGCTTTGTTTGGCCATTTGTGTTTTCAACCACGTCAAATTTTAAAAGAAAGAAAACCAATCTGCATATTGTCATTTGGTCATATACAAATTAACCTAAATGATATGCTAATAAAGTTTGGCCAATTTATAATTATACTCAACATATTATCATTATCAGACTCAGATTGAACTATTGTAAATTTATAGATAAATAATCTTTAAGAAGTATTTTTTTCAATAACTAGATTCTTTTATTACTTTTCTGAGGCTCATTAGAGATCATAGAATTTTTTTTTCAGTGTTGATGGGTTCATCTTGGTCGATCTGGACTTTTTAATTTTGGTTGGTGACAGTTTCTGCCATTAAGTCTTTTTTTTTAAGTGTGGACTCTGGTTGGAAGTGGGAGCTACCAGACTTGTTTTGAAGCTGCATTGTTTTTACTTAGATTGAAAATCTGATGGGGAAAGATGAGGAAGTTTGATGGCACAACCAGTGCTCTCCAAAGTCACTTCTCAGTGCCACCCTGATTGGAGTTCAGGTTTCCTGGTTTTCAAGTCTTCTTCTCTTCATTACTGGGTTGAGCCTCTCCCAGTGGTTGATTGTATAACATAATTAACTCAGCTGTAGACACATCCTTTAAATAACCCAATGAAAGAAGACATTCTGACTGTGAGACAACTCACATCAAGAAACAAAGTCAACATTTTTCTTCATGGTTTCTCACTCATTTTTTTTGTGTGTAGATGAAACAGTAAATCTCATCTGCTCTTTCTTTTCCATCTGAGGTACAATGGACTAAAACTATAAACTCACTACAGTAACTGATTTTCTAACTAACCATTTTTTCAACGAAGAAACATAACCTGAAAACAACAGATTGACAAGCTGAGGTTAGTTATTGAATTCACTTACCTTGGCTACAAGTCGTAGAATGGTCTTGTAACTTGTGTCTTATTAACCTTTGTTTTAAACATGCATTTCTTAATATAACTAGGTCACCTCTGTGTGGAGAGAGTATGGCCTTCTCTAGAGCTCTACCTGTCAGCTCCTTGTGGAAATAATAGTGAATTCACCTGGATTTACCTTTGTACTATAACCTCAGATGCCTCATGCAAACTATAGCTTGGAGATTAAATCTAGCCAGGCATCTTATGTGTGTACATGTGATTGTTGTTGTTGTTGTTGTTAAGTCATGTATACTTTATTATAAGAAAAGAGTGCTGTCCCTTGGATGCTGAATGGAAGACAAGTATTGAAAGGCACTCAAATGAAGCATTCATTACTCAATGGTGAATTTCACCAAGTCAATGTTTTCCCCTGGTTTAACTTTCTTCAGGACACCTTCTGTTTTTTTAAATAAATTTTTATTGGAACAATCATGCCTGTTCATTTATGGCTTAATGACAGAGTTGAATAATTATGACATAGGTCATTTGTTGTCTCTAAAACATAAAATATTTACTACCTAGTTCTTTACCAAAAAAATGTTTGCCAATGTCTGCTCTATTGTAATAAGATTTAGGCACAATGATCTCACTCCCTTGTATTGTTTATTGAAATAAAATAATAATGGAAGTTTAAATATTAGAATTCTATTTTTCTTATACCGCAAAAGAATCAAAGGACTAGTTGAGAATTAACCCCACTAAATTAACCCTAAGTCCACAGTCATGAGAGATGGAAAATAATTATTATAGTATTAATGCTATTACTGTTACTAGCATGTATTACCTATGTAAATGTCACTATGCAGAGCACATTACAAATATCTTATGCAATTTCTACACCAGTCTTATGAGGTAGGTAATGTTATTATGCCCAGTTAATAGATGAGGAAATTGAAACTTACAGATATTGCATTATTTGCCCCCATACACACACTTCCCCAACTAAGTGATAGCTAAAACCAGAGTTTTAGCCTTTCTGACACAAAAGTTTATGATTTTAACTACAATACTATACAGCTACGTGGAATGTGTTCCATAGAGTTTCATCCAATAATTCTAATTTCATTTGATTGTAGCAAATCCAACATTTATTTGAACTCCCCACTTACTCAAGTCACTGTGAAAAATATAGAGGGATACAAAAACATGACTAAGTCACAGCTATGTCTTTTGGAAGCACAGTCTTGGGTTAGTATACACTCTTTTATAAACGGTAAATATTCTGTAAGTGACAAAACTTCATTCTTACCTCCAGCTGAGTCTCTTTTATTAGTTTGCTTTCTTCTAACTCTTAGCTTAGTAAACTGGTTTCTGTGGAGGTATAAGTGATAGATAGCTGTATCCATCATAATCAGTACATAATTAGAGAATGTAAATTTGGCTATCAAGAGGATAAAGGGATATAGTTTCTAACTAAGAATCACAATAATAGGGGAAGAACAGAATGTGGGTCTGGGTTGAACTTGTGAAATGCAACACGAGTGCTCTAGGAGTCTGTAATGAGAAAATAAGAGCTAAGAGAAGACCAAGAAATTGAACCAGAAGACCCTCCATTGCAAACTAGCCTAATGGGTAATTTAATCAAAATCAAGTTGGATGGGTGATTGGGTGGGGGAACATGAATGAGTGCAGTGGCAGTTTTAAGTATTCTGTGGTCATTCATCTGCGAAACACACTCTGTGATATAGCTCAGGCAACCGAAACAATAAGAAGAGTGACACAATCTAACCTCCAGGAATGCCTCTAGTTGAGCAGGTTGGAGAGATGATTACCCGGTTTAGTGAATTACTTATCACTCTAGCAAACCTGTCTCTCTGGTAGGAAGATCACTCCTCATCTTCAGACTAATATTATACTGAGGCACAGTACACAGGTCTACCCCTCAGCAACAGTAAAGTTATCTCTGGAGTTGGAACTCTTCCACGATCTCTACTTAAATAATTTCAAGTCATTAAAGGGGGAAAATGCTTCCTTCTTTTATGCTGCCAGCTTTCATTTGTCCTGATGTCTTTGCCTCCAGTATCCTAGATCTTATCTCAAGATGCCAATCTGAGAATAAGGGCTTTGAATTCACCAAGACCTTCTTTTAAATTAATGGGGGGAAAAAGCCTCCTAGTTAGAAACGTGTGTAGTACTGAAGCCATCAAAAGAAATGAAGACTGACAGTTTAATTTTACTAAATACTGTAAGAGAAAAGATGTCAGCCAAGATGGCTGTTAGGATTAGGGTTAGGGTTAGGGTTAGGGTTCGTTTTTTTTAAATGTCTTCAAAATTGTACATGGAAAGCCCTGAGAGTGACCCTTCTTAGTGTGGATTTCAGGCTATACTTTGCCTATTTTTCCCGGATTTCTGCCACAGAGGCAGAACTGGGCGTATTTATTTACCAATGCATTAAAAATCCTAAATGCCTCTTCATGTTTATCTTACTTAGGTGGTATGCCCTCTGTGTATCTTCATTTCACACAGTCTGGGAGGATGACGCCTCAGCAATGACAAGTATATTTACAAGGCTCAGGTCTACTCCATTCAAATGCTTCTCAATTTAGAATCCGTCAGATACATCAGGTGTAAGTGGTTTGACATTACTGAAACAGGCAAATAATACATACTATGTTTTAACTTTCACTTGGACCCAGGGACTGCAACCTTGGAATTAACTTCAAATGGCAATTTTACTTAATTAAGAATGCAGGACTAGAAGCTCAGATTTTAAAAAAAGACTCCACATAGTTGGAAGGTAGTGATAAAATTAAGACATTCAGATAATTTAACCACTAGGCAAATAGGTTAGAAGACAAGAGAAGAGTGAGTTTTAAGGTGCGATTGTGTAGTTGGGGGAGGAAAGCTGTCAAAAGTCAGGACAGCCAGGAAGTAGACTCTGCAAAAAATCTTGAAAGAGGACCCTTAGGATCAAAAAAATTTTGGAAGAGGATCCTTATGAACGAATTAAAGGAAACAGAATTGTCAAGGAAAAACTGGATCGTGATACAGTCATAACAAAGAGCTCAGATAATCTTACGGGGAACCCTGAGATTGAAAAGACTCTGTAGATTTGTTGTAAATTGAGGTAAGGGAGCTCTGGGTCTTTATTTTCCCACATTTACCCCAAGAGAAGAGAGTATGATGGTATGATGTTGGGCAAGGTGTTTCTATTAAGCCAATGGCAAGATCTTTAGGGTACAACAGTGTCTCCAAAACCATCTGCAGGTGGAACAATAAGGGCTGCGGTTCTGAAGTGAGAGGATCAGAGCATGCCATGCAGCAGCTACAGCAGCTCTTCCCATTAGTCACTTAGATTTATATACATTCTGCAAGCCACATCTTCAAAATTCTGGAGGCCTCATTTTTTAAAGTAAAGTTACAAGAGGCAAGATAGTAAAACAAATGATCCCTGCCACTACATCTTGTCTTGAGGCCACTATATTCATCACCTCATTTTTATGTTGTGCATTTTAGATTCCCCTTTGCTTATCTAAATTACTTAATAATGAGGAACCCGGATCCTTTATTCCTAAGTGCTTGAGATTCTCCTCAGGCTGTGTCTGTTGCACTTGTCTATTAACTACCTGTGCTGGTATCAAGACAGCTATGTGGATCATTAGGGTGAAAATCATATTTCTTTTTACCTCCATAGTAGAAAATTATCTCTACTTCCTCCCCATGATCAGGGCCATTTCCTCTGCCATGGTGATGGTACCTTTCCTTGTCTGTTGGTCCCTCAACTCATGAGTACCAAAGCAACTGGAAGCAATCATAGCCCACAAAATTTAATGGGATTTTTAGTGTGTCTCCTTTTAATGTATTCACTCTGTGAGAACCAAGAATTTTAAAAGTGCAGTGTCCAGAATTGGGAGACAGAAAATAAATAATTCCAAGTGAGTCACTGAAAGTGAAGTCATGTTAGGCTACCACTGTTTTCACCCCCTACTTACCAGATCCACCCATGCATTCTAACTATTAAAGACAAATCACTCTATAAAAAAGATACCTGCACACGTATGTTTATCGCAGCATTGTTCACAATAGCAAGAACCTGGAAGCAACCATGCTGTCCATCAAAAGAGGATTGGGAGCCGGGCTCGGTGGCTCAGCCTGTAATCCCGTGCCTTTGGGAGGCTGAGGTGAGTGTATTGCCTGAGCCCGCGGGTTCGAGACCCGCCTGGGCAAGCGAGACCTCATCTCTACAATAAATCAAAAAATCAGCCGGGCGTGGTAGCGCGCGCCTGTAGTTCCAGCTACTTGGAAGGCTGAGGCGGAAGGATCGCCGGAGCTCAGCAGGTCGAGGCTGCA
>CAUYQG010033408.1:0-23582 GCA_963574415.1 Tarsius wallacei | reverse complement strand
ACTCTGGCACCCAGGCTGGAGGGCGGTGGCACACTCCCAGCCACCACAGCCTCGACCTGCTGGGCTCCAGCGCTCATTCCGCCTTGGCCTTCCAAGTAGCCGGAACTACAGGTGCGCGCTACCATGCCCAGCTAATTTTTGATTTATTGTAGAGACAAGGTCTCGCCAAGTTCCCCAGGCGGGTCTCGAACCCGTGGGCTCAGGCAATCCTCTCGCCTTGGCCTCCCAAAGTGCTGGGATTACAGGCTGAGCCACCGAGCCCGGCCCCAAAACACTTTTTGTCTTTAATTTGTTTTTAAGCCCTGAGTCAAGGTCTTTTGCAAATCCATCAATAGGCAGACTACTAGAAAACAGTCAGTTTGGATATGAGCCTTAACACAGACATATTGCTTTTTCTTTGACAGGCAATTTTAATTATTTTGACAAATAGTTAAGTGTCAGGTACTGTCAGAGAAAGATGGTTTTGCAAAGAAAAAAGATCAGGATTGAATCCAGCGTTGCCTTACTTATATAAGAGCACGTGTCATGTGCTGTAAAGCAAAACAAAAAAATCCTTGCCCTTATGGGTTTACATTCTAGTGAAGATGCTTCATTCATTCATTCATTCATTCACTTATTCATTCAATAGCACTCATTGATCTTCTAGTATGACTCAGGGCTTAAGCCACACACTGTGAATAAGCAAGGCTTTATCCCTGCTCTCAGAATCTAGTGGGAGAAATAAGACATGTTCCCTTCCCTTTCCAAGTTCGCCTACACAGAGATCACAGAAGAGGAGCAGCTCGTTCAGCTTGGGTGGTTTACAGAAAGTTTCTTAGAGGAGATGACAAGTAAGATGAAACTCGAAGAATGACCTGATGAAGGACAAAGGCGGTCCAGGTGGTGAAGAGAGCAGGCACGGCATGCATGTGGCATGAAGCCTGGGCCATGTTAGAGCAGCAATTACAGTTGAATGGACGAAACTGCCCCAGGAGAGTGCAAACTCCCATGAGGTGTGTTCTGGAAACAGTAAGTCCCTCCCTGGCGCTGGAACTAAAGTGTGTGGGAATGAGCAGGAGAGGGGGCTGGGGAAGGAGGCAAAGTCCAGGCGAGGCAGGCCTGGAGAGGGGTCTTTGTCTTGAAGACAATTAGATGATTAGCGGATCATTTCAAGCAGCAGTATAACATGGTCTAATTATGTTTTTTTTTTCTTGATAAAGGTATATTTTTAAAATTATACACACTGTATGTTTATTTTGGAAGACTCAGCAGAGCCTTTTAATGGAAGCAGTGATTTCATTATACTATTTATATAACTGGTACATTGTACATCTGTCTTGTTATTGCTGTGGAAGAAACTTTCTCTTTCTTTCTTTCTTTCTCTTTTTTTTTGAGTCAGAGTCTCACTCTGTTGCCCAGGCTAGAGTGTAGTGGCACACTCATGACCACCCCAGCATCAACTTGCTGGGCTCCGGCGATCCTTCCGCCTCAACCTTCCAAGTAGCCAGAACTGCAGGCACGTGCTACCATGCCTGGCTAATCTTACATATATTGTAGAGATGAAGTCTCGCCAAGTTGCCCGGGCTGATCTCCAACCCGTGGGCTCAGGCAATTCACTTGCCTTGGCCTCCCAAAGTGCTGGGATTACAGGCTGAGCCACTGAACCAGGCTGAAACTTTCTCTCTCATTGGACTTGACACACAGAAGGCTCTCGGTAAAGATTTGTTATTGTTGATATCCACAGACACTGGCAAGGTGCAGCCAGATTAAGTAAGGCTATGATCTGGTCCAAATGTCACTCTGAGAAACTGTAACTCCACCTGATTGGGAATATTTAACAATTTCCATTGTCACTTTACTGCCAATATATATATTTATTGTATTATTATTATTATTGTTTAATAGAAGTAGGGTCTCACTATGTTGCCCAGGCTAAGCTTGAACTCCTGGGCTCAAATGATTCTCCTGCCTCCCAAAGTGCTGAGATTACAGGTGTGAGCCACCATGTCCAGCCTATTATATTTTTTAAATCCTCACTTTTTATTATGGAAGAATTCAAATACTAATGTTATAAAAGTAGAAAGAACGAAGCCATAAAGAAGAACAAAATCATGGCCTTTGCAGCAACTGGGATGCAATTGGAGACCATCATACTAAGTGAATTATCACAGAAACAAAGAACTGAAAACCACATGTTCTCACTCATAATTGAGCCTGATCACTGGACACACGAGCACAAGGGTGGAATTGGCAGATGCTGGACGTTGCTAGGGGAGGGAGGGAAGGAGGAAGAAGGGGAGGACGTGGCAACATTCTGGGTATCTGGTCCCTTATGGGGGGGGGACAGCTAGAAGCCCAAACTTCACCTGCCTGCAACCTACTTACGTGGTAAGTCCCCACTTGTATCCCACAACTCTAAAATTTAAAGAAATAGTAGAATGAACAGTATGATAAACCCTCAGGTATCCATCCCCCAGCAATCTTGTTTCATTTATACCCCTCCCTCTCCACACCACTCATTATTTTGACATAGATCCGAGACATCATATCTTTCAGTATGTATCTCTTAAGGATAAGGGAAACCTATTTTTAAAACATCCACAATAATTACACCTGAAAAAAGAAATATTCTTAATCATCATCAAATGTAGTCAGTGCTCTAATTCCAAGTGTCTCATAAATTTTTAAAGTCAGCCAGCTTGAATCATGATTTAAACAAGATCCACATAAATATTTGGCTGACATATTGTCTTTAATCAATAGATTCTCTCTTTCTTTTTTTAGAGATAGCGTCTTGCTCTGTCACCCGGACTGGAGTGCAAGTGGCAAAATCAGAGCTTACTGTAGCCTCAAACTCCTGGGCTCAAGCAATCCTCCTGACTTAGCCTCCCGAGTAGCTGGGACTACACGTGCATGCCATCATGCCCAGTTAATTTTTATTTTTTAGTTTATTTATTTTTTATTTTAAAGAAGTGGGTTACAGCCATTGTTTTGTTAAGCATTGACCAGGCTATGTGCTCTTTGAGTTGTAGCCACTGTTTTCTTGGCTTTGGCCCCCTCCCCTACCTTAGGGAGGTGACTCTCTTCTGTCTGTCTGTCTCTCTCTCTCTGTGTCTCTCATTTACTTTCTAAATAATTATATTATCCTATCTAAAAAAGAAAAGAAAAGAAAAAAAAGACATGGGGTACAATTCAGGATTAGATATATAAGTGGTCATCTACAGGTAAAGTTTGGGCCTCCCTTTGGTCCCCACTTTGCCTGGCTTGAGATCAGGTGCCCTTATTGATGTGTACTCCTCCCACCCCCACCCCAGCAGTGTCCCACTACTGCCAATACCTTTCTTTTTTTTTTTTGAGTTGGAGTCTCTGTTGCCCAGACTGGAGTGCAGTGGCTGCTCCCGGCAACCACAGCCTCGACCTGCTGGCGATCCTTCCGCCTCAGCCTTCCAAGTAGCTGAAATTACAGGCGCGTGCTACCACGCTCGGCTAATTTTTTTTTTGATTTATTGTAGAGATGAGGTCTCACCAAGTTGCCCAGGCGGGTCTCGAACTCGCGGGCTCAGACAATTCACTCACCTCAGTCTCCCAAAGCACGGGATTACAGGCTGAGCCACCGAGCCTGGCATCTTTCTTATAGTATTATGGTAAATGTTTGGGGTCCACTTATGAGTGAGAACAGGTAGTACTCAGTTCTTTGTTTCTTTGATAAATCACTGAGTATTATAGACTCTAAATCCATCCAGGTTGCTGTGAATTCCACAATTTTTTCTTCTTTATGGCTCTGTAATATTCCATAATGTGTATGTACCACATTTAAAAAATCCAGTCCAGTTTCAATAGGCAGCATGGTTGGTTCCATGTTTTTGCTATTGTGAATAGTACTGCAGTAAACATGTGTGTGCAGGTGCCTTTTTTGTAGAATGATTTGAGTTCCTCCAGGTATATTCTCAACAGGGGAATTGCTGGGTCATATGGAAGGTCAATGACTAGTTCTTTTAGAAATCACCACACTGTTTCCCAAAGAGGTTGCACTAGTTTGCATTCCCACCAGCAGTGTAGAAGCGTTCCTTTTTCTCCGCATCGTCACCAGCATATTTGTTTTATTAATGATAGCCATTCTTACCGGGGTTAGGTGGTATCTTAATGTGGTTTTGGTTTGCATTTCTCTGATGATTAGTGAGGCTGAACACTTTTTCATGTGTCTGTTGGCTGCCTATACCTCATCGTTTGAGAAGTGTTTATTCATATCTTTTTTTTTTTTTTTTTTTTTGAGTTGGCGTCTCACTCTGTCGCCCAGACTGGAGTGCAGTGGCCGCTCCCGGCCACCGCAGCCTCGACCTGTTGGGCTCCGGCGATCCTTCCGCCTCAGCCTTCCAAGTAGCTGGAATTACAGGCGTGCGCTACCATGCCCGGCTGATTTTTTGATTTGTTGTAGAGATGAGGTCTCGCCAAGTTGCCCAGGCGGGTCTCGAACCTGCGGGCTCAGGCAATCTGCTCACCTCAGCCTCCCAAGGCGCGGGATTACAGGCTGAGCCACTGAGCCCAGCTCACTTGGTTTTTTTTTTTTTTTTTTTTAATCCCTGGTAAGTTTTTAGGTAAAGAATTATGTCTCATTATTGCAAAACATACTTTTAATTTGTGAAACATGTTTAATGGTGCCTGACTTTTTTTAGTCTGTCAGCTTCATCCAAGCATCAAGAGTCATGGTGATCATACTACGTACCAAAATAAATTATAGATGGAATAAAAGATTGACTGTAAAACATTTTTTTAAAATTTTAATTTTAAAGATATGGGGTACAATTCAGGATTAGCCATACAAATCGTTATCATACAGGTAAATTTGGGCCTCCCATTGGTCCCCACTTTGCCTGGTTGGAGATCAGGTACCCATCTTGATGTTATGTTACCCCTTCCCCTGGCAGTTTCCGGCTACTGCTAACCCCTTTTTCATTGTATTATGGTAAATGTTCAGGGTCTGCTTATGAGTGAGAACATGTGGTACTCGGTTCTTAGTTTCTGTGATAAATCACTGAGTATTATAGACTAAATCCATCCAAGTTGCTGTGAAGTCTATAATTTTGTTCTTCTTTATGGCTCTGTAATATTCCATCATGTATATGTACTACGTATAAGACACCATCCTTTTGTTTTATGGACCCCAGGAACTCTGCTGGGTCTCTGCTGACCTCACCTCAGCCATCAATATCTGACCTTCTTCTTCTCCCACCCGCAACAGGGAAACACCTTCTGCTTCTTATGACTGATTGTTTTCAAAGGGTTTTCCTGCAGAAATGCTGCTGGGCCCCTAATGAGCCCGTTCTTTTCATGATACCACAGTCCCTTCCCTTCATGTGAAGGAAGGTGAAGGAAGAAGGGTGGGAGAGCAAGTCAGAGGATGATTGATCTCCTGTGGTACTTAACACGATCCCTACTCTGACCTCCGGGATCTGATGCATCAACTATTTCCTGGCTGCAAGGGACAGAAGCTGATGCTGACAGATTAAACAGAGAAGGAGTTTATTCAAAGGATATTGGATGACTCACAGAGTTGTTGGGAGGGCTGGAGGAAACAATCGTGAAGCTAAGCTTCCAAAAAAATTGCCCAAAATTATGCAGCACAACTGCCCTGATGAGGAAACTGCCGTCACAGCCCATCACTACTCAGCAACTACGTGCTGCCAGGAGTTCAGTTTGACTGTGCCGCCGCTGCTGAAGGCTACTTCTGTGCCAGGAACTCAGTTTTACAAACTGTTCCAGTCCCTCCAAACCACAGAGGACTGCTACCACCCTAGCCAGCAAAAAGAATGCCCCACGCATTCTTTTTCCCTTACTTTGCCCCCTTCACTAACTTCTCACACAAATGCAAGTGATTGGAGGAGTGCCATCACGTGCCTGTGTCCTAGCTACAAAGCGGGGGCAAGTATTCCACCCTCTAACTTGGTGAAACTCAAAATGGGAAAAAATCTCTAAACATCAGAAAGGTGTTCAAACATACTGGGTTCCCAAAGACCATGACAGATGTCCTCCAAAATGAACGACTTAGGCTGGGTATGGCAAGGGGCAGCCTCTTTTAAATAAGGCAGACTTTTACCTATTGATTGTGGTCTGCATTAAAATATGAAATAACATAGCTACAAGGTTATTCACAGGGGCATTATTTGCAACAGCAAATAATTAAAAGCTATCAAAATGTTCATCCCTGAGATGTCTTAGAAAAGACTAAAAAGAACTGTCAAAATGTCCAGTAGTAGAGAATTCGTTGAATAAAAATTATGGCACATCAATACGCACATCAAAGAAAATACACCTGAAAGTGAAGAAGGAGAATCTTTATATACAATGTATTCTTTTTTTTTTTTTTTTGAATTGGAGTCTCACTCTGTTGCCCAGACTGGAGTGCAGTGGCCGCTCCCGGCCACTGCAGCCTCAACCTGCTGGGCTCAGGCAATCCTTCCGCCTCAGCCTTCCAAGTAGCTGGAACTACAGGCGCGCACTACCTCACCCGGCTAATTTTTTTTATTTATTGTAGAGATGAGGTCTCGCCAAGTTGCCCAGGTGGCTCTCAAACCTGCGGGCTCAGGCAATCCACTCACCTCAGTCTCCCAAAGCGTGAGACTACAGGCTGAGTCACTGAGCCCGGCTTACAATGTATTCTGAAATAATCTCCGGAATATACGTACGTTTTAAAAAAAATCACAGTGGATGTCTTAGTCCATTTTCAGCTGCTATAACAGTACCACAAACTGGGTAGCTAGTTAAAAAACATGGTTCTGAAGGCTGGAAAGTCCAAGATTAAGAAGCTACATCTGGGCCATTGTTTTGCTAAGCTGTGGTGTGGCCATGTGTTCTTCGAGCTATGGCCAGGCCATGTTTCCTGGCTTTGGCCCCCTCTCCTACCTTGGAGAGGTGAATCTCCTCTCTCTCTCTCTCTCTCTCTCTCTTTCTAATTTAGTTTTTAAATAAACGATATTTTCTGATCTAAAAAAAAAAGCTGGATCTGGTAAGGGCCTTCTTGCTGCATCATACGATGGCAGCGTTTCACATGGCAAGGAGGCATGCACAAGAAAGAGAGAGAAAAAGGGGACCAAATCTCTCAATAAGGGCATTAATCCATTTATGACCCCATGACCTAATCATCTCTTAAAGGTCCTGCCTCTTAATACCATCACAAGGGCAATTTCAACATGAGCTTTGAAGGGGACATTAAAACCATGGCAGTGGAGAATAATATATATAGTAGCTGTCTTTTCTGTAAGAAAGGGTGAAGATATAAATGATTCAACCCCCTCCACAGAAATTGCCATTTTTTGCAGGTAAAATGGTTGAATATTGTCATATGATTCAACATAACATATTATAGGATGTAGGAAAGAGGGATAGAAAAAAGATATCTCTAAAAAATTTGTTATATATATACATAGTTTTTAATATTAGAGACAGGGTCTTGCTCTGTCACCAAGACTGAAGTCCAGTTTATAGGTCACTGTAGCCTTGAACTCCTAGGTTCAAGGAATTCTTCTGCCTTAGCCTCCAGAGTAGCTAGGACTACAGGTGCAAGACACTGTTCCCAGCTTGTTACATACATTTGACTTTGAAATCACATAAATATGCCTTGCACATTCAAAAAATTAAATTTAATTTGAAAAGACAATTTCTAAGTGTTAGGGCAAACTGAGGCAGGGTAGGCTGGTACCATGGGAATATAGCAAATAATTGCAAAGGCAAAGCAAAAAAATTTATTCCGCTCAAGGGAGAGAAACTGCCATTAAGAGGCAGTGCGGTTGGGGGTTTGAGGAAGGAGGGCTTTTAAAGTTTTAATCAAGGAGACAGGGTAAAAAAAAAAATCTCCAGCAGCTGCATTCCTGAGTATTGATAACACCGGTCTTGTGTCCTTGGTGTTGTCAAGGCAACCAGTCCTGTGACTCCAGGGCCTTCAGCCTTTGGCGGGCTGGTGGGCAGTCACAAAAGATTGATTACAGTTAGGTCAGCTTGATCGTGTATAACTGGTAAACAAAAGCCTAAAATATAGAAGTAATCAGTACAAGACATACTTGAGAACTGCAAAACAATTCTCACTAACTACCTCCAGAAAAGTGGTTCTGTCCTTGGCTAGTGATTAGGAAGTGGGAGGAACAAATAGCTAGCAAAGTATGACAAAGCTTAAGCTATGTTAAAATGGCTGTTCCTTAGCTAAGGTGCTCTGTTTTGGCTGTATTCTTTCACTAAGATTTAAAAACAAACTAAAAATAATAAACATAACTGTATATTAAGCTCATGGTGTAGCTTCACAGAGAAGATAATTATTTCAAGTGATTTACGATATATATTTGCTATACCCACAGAACAGAATATAAAGGCAAAGAAAACTGCAAAGAAATCAAACACTTCATTTAATAGTTATATTGCTAGCAGAAGTCTTTATATTAGTATTTTGAAATTTTTTTTCTACAGTATAGGATAAAGTAATAATTATGTTATAATTATATAATTATGTTAATGTTGTTAGGATCCAAGATTTTCAGTGTGAGAGAAGAGAAATATAAAAATCAAAGGCATTACTATAAATAAATCTTAATGTTAAATTTGAATGAGAAATATCAGTATAAAGTCATCATTTTTTTCTCCCTTTCAAAATTACATATATCTTATTTGTGCACTTTTCAGAAAGGCCTAGAGAACTAAAAACCCATGGGCAATAAGCAACCTCCAGGGCCCAGATTGTAGTCCCTGAATGGCATTCCCCATGAGTCTGTAAATGCATGAGATGAGGCTGGAACATCTTGCTGAGTCAAAAACTATAAAGTTATCAAATATCAGTGGGTTGTATCAAAAGGACTCAAGAACCAACAAGAAGGGGCTTCAACTGGCCAAAGATAAGATAATTTAATTATCAAAAAAGTAGTGACTGCATTCCATTGACATACATAGAATATATTAAAACCTAATGTGTTCATGAGGAGAAAGGAGAGAGCACCAAGACAAACAAACAAACTCACTGGATACCATTGGTGGTATCTAATCCTTATCCTGAAAATTGGCAATTAAAGAGAAATAACTAAGCATTATCTTGCCTTTCCAATACAATTTGCATTTCAGGGTGACCAAATAGCTCTCACTGATGAGGAACAGTTCTTATTTACAGACAAATCTCAGCTAATAAATACAATAAGAATGACAGAATTAGAAAAATTACCATTTTGCAACGATCAATACAGGTTAAAGCATTAGATAAAAGACTTATGGAGAACTTTACAATAGAAAGTTCTGGCTGGCACCACTGGAACTCACTGATCAATACTGACTGCACTCAGAGTGGGACAGCCAGACAGTATGTACCTCTTGGGTTGTTTCCTTTATGGAAAACAAACAAACAAACAAACAAACCACCTGAACCTAATAAGGTCTTTAGAACTAACTTCCAGTTATATGAAATACAGGGGTTAGAGACTTCAGTAAAAGTGACACCACAAGAACGTAAATGCATAAATCCAGAATACGGAACAATATTACTAATTTAATCAACAAATCTCAATGGCATAAAAAAAAAACAGGTGGGTTAGGTGGGGAGAGTTGTTCCAGATTTTTTTTTTTTTTTTTGAGTTGGAGTCCCACTTGATCGCCCAGACTGGAGTGCAGTGGCCGCTGTCGGCCACCGCAGCCTCGACCTGCTGGGCTCCGGTGATCCTTCCGCCTCAGCCTTCCGAGTAGCCGGAATTACAGGCGCGCGCTACCATGCCCAGCTAATTTTTTGATTTATTGTAGAGATGAGGTTTCGCCTGCCCAGGCGGGTCTCAAACCCGCGGGCTCAGGCAATCCACTCACCTCAGCCTCCCAAGGCGCAGGATTACAGGCTGAGCCACCGAGCCCGGCCCCAGATTTTAAAAGATTCAAAAAACAGTTATCAAATGCAATGTGAGAACCTTGTTTGGATTCTGATTCTAATGAACCAACCATTAAAAATAACATGGCATTTCTTTAGATATAGGGGAAGTATGAAAATGGTCTAAGACTTAGATGATATCAAGGAAGTGTTACTCTTGTTAAGTGTGTTACTGTAGTTATGTAAGAAAATATTCCTGTATAAAGTATCTAGAAAGGAAATAACATGAGGTCTGCAACTTGTTTTAAAATATTTGTGTAGAAAAAGGAGAATGGTAAATGAAGCAAGTATGGCAAAAATTCTAATAATTGTTGAATCTGGGTAGTGGGCATTTTAAAAAATAGTATTCTAATTTTGTGTTTTTCCATTTCTTCATGATAAAAAGGATAGTGTGGAGACAGGCAAAATAGAAATCTTCTGAACACCAAGATAGTCCGATCGTGGAGCAGATAAACGGGGAGAGTTACTGCAAATCAGTCTACCTTGCCCCTCCTTAGCCGTCAGCTCCTATTAGGCCACAAAAGCACACCTGGTGTCAGCGATCACCCCTTGGGCCATGAAATCACAGCGGAAGGAAGGGCTGGTGGTGAGTGAAATGACTCTCTCTCACCTCCCGTTTTTGTTAACACCTGAGGTTGCACCTCAGCAAATCCAAGCAGAGTGCTGAGTTGTCTGCAATGTTCTTTTGCATTTAAAAAATGCTAATCACGCTCTCTGCTGATTCACTGGGGAGTAATTTTTGGTTCTATAAGTAGATGAAACTTTTTTTTTAAGATGTAAGATTACAGAAATCACAGATGGCAAACACGGAGGATTGTGTGACCGCTCTCCTCTCCAGAACCCAGGTAGACATCACCAACTGATCACAGCTTTCTTTCCCATTCCACTCGGCTTCTTGCCACGCTTCTCCGGCTGGTACCATATTAATTAAATCTATTTGTCATTTCTACTCAAAAAGCCTTCAGGTTAGTTTATAGAGTGGAGAAATTTGCCCAGCCGTTTTTTTCATTTCTACAGCAGAACATATAAGAAAAATATCCCCAGATAGAAACGAAATAAATTTAGACTAGATTGGATTTAAGGAAGAACTGCATGTGAGGATTATTGAAATCTGCAATAATCACTTAGGAAAACTAAGGCATTTTTCTTAAAAGACATATTTCAACTGGGCAGATTCTTTCTTTTCTAATTTTTGTTGTTGTTGTTGAGAAAGTAGGATTTATTAAGAAGACAGAAAAGCTCTCATAGCAGGAGGGGACCTGAAAGAAGGTCGCCCTGTTGTTGTGGAGGCAAGGTCTTACTCTGTGGCCCAGGCTGGAGCGCAATGACACAATCATGGCTCACCACAGCCTTGACCTCCTGGGTTCAGGTGATCCTTTTGCCTCTGTCTCCCAAGTAGCTGAAACTACAGGCGTGGGACACCAAGTCCGGCAAATTTTTTAAAAATTATTTGTAGAGACAAGGTCTCGCTGTGTTGCCCAGGCTGGTCTCGAATTCCTGGGCTCAAGTAACCCTTCTACCTCATCCTCCCAAAGTGCTGAGATTATAGGTGTAAGCCACTGCACCTAGCAGGGCAGATTCTTATTGTCTGGGATGTTCTAGGACTAATGGAGTTGACAACCATTTTTTGGCCTATGTCAGGGCATAAGGCATTTTTGCCTGCCCAGCTTCCATTTCCCTTCTTCCTTATAAAAGAATGTTCTTTCCTTTATGGGAAATCTGCCACAGGGCCAGCAGACCTAGCCAATCAGATTACCCCATTTCCTCAACCACAGAAGTTAATACTGGGATGAATGCGTGGCTAGGCACGTTAAAATCCCCCTCCCCCAGCACTTCTCGCTCTGCCAGATCTTTTGGAGGAAAATCTCTTTTTGCTTTGAGTTTGCTAAAGTGGCTGGCTCTGAGGCTTGGGTTGCTGGTGGTTACTATGCCTTTCATGTGGAGAAGGCTAACAAAGCAGAAATGCTAGAGACACTGGAAAGAAAAGAACCGTCCTTAAAGTATCTGAGCCCTTGATTCTAACTGTGCCTGAAGCAAGAATCATCCCCAGATTATTAAGACAGGGCAACAATCAATTGCCTTATTTGTCTTTAATTATTTTAATTGGTCAGTGTTGGCCGGCATGGTGGCTCACGCCTATAACCCCAGCACTTTGGGAGGCTGAGGTGAAAGGATTGCCTGAGCCCACAGGTTCGAGACCAGCCTGGGCAACTTGGCAAGACTTCATCTCTATAATAAATAAAGAAAAATTAGCGAGGCATGGTGGTGCATGCCTGTAGTTCCAGCTACTTGGAAGGCTGAGGCAGAAGGATTGCCTGAGCCCAGCAGGATAAGGCTGTGAGCGTGCCACTGCACTCCATCCTGTGCAACAGAGTGAGATTCTGACTCAAAAAAATAAAAATAAATTGGTCAGTGTCATTTCCAGGGAAAGTCCTGCCTAGCATGGCATATGAGATGTTTCATTTGTTCAATGAACATGTATTCATCTGCTCTAGTCACTTTCCTACCCTGGAGATACAGAAAGATGATAGTCCTTGTCTCACAGTTTACAGTTGAGGGGACAGTTAACAATACAGTCATTCCATAAGATGACATGTATATGGTACTTAATGTATTCCAAGCACTATTCTAAACATTTTACATATACTTTTTTTTTTTAGATTGGAAAACACAGTTTATTTAGAAAGTAGATTAGAGACAGAGAGAGGAGATTCACCTTCCCAAGGCAGGGGAGGGGGCCAAAGCTTAGGGAAACACGACCAGACCAGTTTAACAAAAGCAAATGGTAGCCAAGCAAAGGCCTACATATGCTAACTTACTAATGCTGACAACAATCCTTTGAGATAGGTTCTCTTACTTTTTCCATTTTAGAGAGAGAAAATGAGGTGCAGAGAGCTTTTAAAAATTGCCCAAGGTTACCCATTCAGAAGTAGAAGGCCTAGGATCCAAACCCAGGCAGACTGGCTTTTATTTACCACCCTTTACAGCTTCTTGACACCTAAGGGTCAATGTTGACATTATACTGAAAACAATCAATAATAATGACAGCAACTCATTGAATATTCTCTATGTGCCCAGTCCTGTGCTAGGTGCATTTCTGCCTTAACACATTAAATCTTTTCAAGCATGCAGCAAAGATTGTTCCTTGCATAACTGAGGAAACTGAGGTTCAGAAAAGTTAAGTGACTTGCCCAAATCACACAGCTAACAAGGGGCAAAGCCTGAATTTAGATCCAATCATGTCAACCTCTAAAACCTTTGCTCTTTCTGTCATATTACTCCAGAGGGCCTTACCTTCCAGCTTTTCCTAGGATGCTTATGATTGGCTGCCAGTGACTGGGAAATGGAATCAACTGAGAGAGTTTTCCAACCAACACGGGAGAATGTGGCGTACTTTGCTTGCAGCAGTGCTCTTGGAATTTGCTAGTTCTCGCAACTTGATGTTCCCGAACATATATCCACTATAGTGGGGGCGAGATTAAGAAACTGGTGTCTCTTTGGAAGTATAAAAAGGATATATTTATTTAGTCCTTTATTTTTATGGCAGCCATTGAAATGTTGAAGGAGGAGATACTTTTGTGCTGCTTCCTGCCTTCAGGCCAGAGCTGTGAATAAGGTTTTTGGAGAAGGTATCCTGAGGACACTGCACATGTAATTAGAAAACCAGAGAGTGAGAAGGGAGCAATTGGGTGAGGAGGTTTTCTGTGATCCATGGCAGGCATTCTGTCTAACAAAACCACCTAATAATATGGGAGAAGTTCTTAATGTCTCTCCATGTAACCAAGTCACGGGGTTTACTGATACCCACATTCAGCTAAGGTATACCTGTATGCTTCTGTACTTAAACATTTATTGAGTGTTTTCAAAGCTCTTTATGTAAATTAGCTCATTAAATCCATATCATTTTACAAATAAGAAAAATGAAGCATAAGGAAGTTGACTCAGCACCAATTGAGTTACATGCTTCCCAGGAGTCAATGATGTTTGCTAACAAACCAACTTTTGCCAGGCACACATGGTATAATTTAATTAAATACAATATAAACCTGAGAAATATGAGTGTCAAAAGGAAGCTGAGCTATTACTTCCATGAAAACTAAGTTGAATGTTTTGGAAAGACTCAATCGAGTTTCTTTAAAAAAATAATTGCTATTGAATTAGGTATGAGCACGATCGTGCTCTTTTCCGCCTCTGCCTGTGCCTGTTGCTGCTAATTAGAGGGGCCTTTTCTCATGTCTTCTTCCTTCAGATGCATCCTCCAGAATCCAGCCCAACAAGGACCTTCTCCAAGAAACCTCTGGTTAGCCTGAGTTTTACCAGTGTTGCCACTCATTGGCGGCCAGTTGCTTAATCTCTCTGAGCCTTAGTGTCTGCATCTGTGAAGTGGAGATAATAATTTCTACCTAGCAGGACTGTTGTGAGGATTAAGTGAGATGATGCTTGTAAAGATATCTGGTCCTTAGTAGGTACTCAAGAAATGGCACTGATGATGATGTGTTGATCCTGCATCAAGAGCTATGGGAGCTGATGAATGAGGCCCTGCCCCACGAAGCCTCGGGCTAGCGCATGGCTGTCTGCTTTTGGCTCCGTTCACTCCTTGGTGAGCCGAAGCAGATTTTCATAAATGGAAATGTTCTAGATGTTTTTAGACACTGACACCATTATGTCATCCAAGTTCTCAGTTAGCATTTGATTAACTCATCCTGAAGGCCTGAAGAACACCAGCACAGACTATTTCTTATACTTAGTTGCGGAGTGATTTGTCCTGAAGTCATAAAGGGGCCATAGGAGTCGCTTTGAAAGGAGCAGGTTCTGATCCATGGAGGCCACAGGGAGGATGCGCCGGAATTTCCAAACTGGGTTCACATCATGACTCTACCATTCATTGACTGTTTGACCTTGGGAAAGTTACATAATGGCAATGAGTATCTATTTCCTTATCAGAAAAATGGGGATAATAATTCTTATTTCAGAAGTATAGTAAGGAGCAAATGAGATGAAGTGTCAGGTGTCCAGCCCAGTGCTTGGCACACGGTAAATACCAAAGAAATGTTAGTCTCCTAAAAGGGGGAATATAGGTGGGTAAGAATGTAGCAGACATATGTGTAAACTTAGTGAGGTAATTAGTCCCTAGGAACCTCATTTTCTTTTTTCTCTCTTTTCTTTTCTTCTTTCCTTTCCTTTTTTTCTCCCTCCTTCCCTCCCTCCCTCCTTCCCTCCCTCCCTCTTTCTCTCCCTCCCTCTCCAGACTCCAGCAGGACAATGTGCCCACTTTGGAGTCATTTCTCCAGGGGCACCAGCGCCCATCCTGGTCCCAGATCAGGGCTGAAGACACAGCTTGCCTCGGGGACAGCCATTGCTGCAATAGCCTCTCCCACACAGCTGGGTGGGAACTAGGAGGCAGTGCTCTTCTGAGCAGCATGGCAACCAGTCCCACCCACCTGCAGACAGAAGAAGGAAGAAGCGCCAGTTCTCTATCAGCAAGGCAGAGGCTTCCCTTTCACCCCTGTGAGAAAGAAGTAGACTTGCTTAGACAGGAAGAGGCCCCTCCATGACCCCAGAGCGCCTGTGATAGAGTAGGGGCACTCCCCCACCACCACCACCACCACCACCTGCGAATCCTGCTGCTGAGATGCTGGGGATAGAGCTGTCAGATATCCCAGTTAGCCAGGCTCCCTAGTGTTTGTGCCACTGGGAGAGAAAAGTCCCTGACCTGAAGGAAAGGACTTATCCCCCCACCACCAGTCCCTGACCTGAAGGAAAGGACTTATCCCCCCACCACCAGACTGCACCAATGAAGCAGTGCCAGACAGTTTTCCCTGCCACCTCTGTCCCTTCCACAGGCAGATCAGAGCAGGGAGGTCAGGTAAGAAAACATCATAAACTGCCTCCCCAATATTATCAACTTTAGCTAATAAAAAACAACAAAGCAAAAAATAAAAAATAAAAAGAAGAGACTGCCCTAACAGATGAGGAAAAAATACCAACAATCCTCAAAGTTTTAACAAGTCAATGCCCACAGAGGGGATTCTCATATGCCAAACAATGGGACCCATCTAGAATGACCTGTCCCTGATGACAGACAAAGTTGCCAAAAAAAGTATACACATTTTAAGAAAGGAAAAAAAGTATTAAAATCACGATATTCAATAAGATGATTACAAGTCATGTTTGACTTCTACAGTTACAAGAAGTGCTCAAAGTGGTTACCATGAGCCTCCAGATGCTTCTGATTACAGTGAACATCTTTTAACATCTCTAAAAATGTGTATATATTTCTTGGGCACTCCTGGTAGAATTCAGACTATGGATGGCAAAGAAACTCAAGAAGATCCATGAGAAAGTGAACACTCAAATCAACCAAGCCATGAAAACAGTACAGGAAGTGAAAGCTGACTTGACCAGTTTAAGAAAGAACCAAACTAAACTTCCAGAAATGAATGATCTCCTGGAATTTCAAAACACAAGCAAGACTTATCAGCAGAATCAACCAGGCAGAGAAAGAACCTCAGAGCTTGATGACTGAATTACTGAATTAACCCAGTCTAACAAAAATAAAGAGAAAAGAATTAGGAAAAATTAGCAAAGCCTGTGAGAAATCTAGGATTATGTAAAGAAACCAAATCTAGGACTGATTAACATGAGAGTGAAGGGGAAATAGAATACCCTGGAACAAGCCTTCCAAGATGTCACCCAAAAAAACCCCCTATCTCACCAGAGGCAGTCATGCAGACATGAGAGATTCAGAGAGCTCCTATGCAGTATTACAAGAGAAGACCATCTCCAAGTCACATAATAATATGAGTTGCCAGGATGAGCATGAAAGAAAAAAATCCTAAAGGCAGCTAGAGAGAAGGGACAGATCACCTACCAAGGAAGACCCATCAGAATTGCAGCAGACCTCTCAGCAGCAGAAACCTGATAAGCCAGAAAGGAATGGGGCTCCATCTTTAACGTTCTTAAAGAAAAGTAATTCCAGCCAAGAATTTCCTACCCTGATAAACTAAACTTCATTAATGAAGGAGATTTAAAATCCATCCCAGATATGCAATCTCTAAGAGAACATCCAGACCAGCCCTTCAGAAGATGCTTAATTTGCAAACACAGAAATGAAAGAACAATTCTACCCATCACAAAAAAAGGTAAACACAGAGTTTACAGACCATACATATCAACTAAAAAGCCTAGAATGCAAAGCAGTTTTTATAAGCGATATGACAGGAACAAACCCCCACATACCAAGAATTAACTTAAATGTGAATGGACTGAACTCACTACTCAAAAGGCACAGAGTGGCAAATAGGTTAATGAAGCATAATGTATCCTTCTGATTTTGGTCAATAGGAAACCTTTCTCACTGCAGATGACACCTATAGGCTCAAGGTAAAGGGCTGGAGAAAGACCTTCAAGGAAAATGGAAAACAAAACAAAACAAAGCATGAGTAGCTACTTTTATATCAGATAAAACAGACTTTAAACCAATACAAGTTTAAAAAGGACAGTGGAGGACTATATAATGATAAAGGGCTCAATCTACCAGCAAGAAATATCCATTTTGAATGTTTACACACCCAATATAGGAGCACCTAGATTTATAACACAATTGCTAATCAATCTAAGAGAGGATACAGACAGCCATACAGTAACAGTAGGAGACTTCAATACCCTACTTACAGCTTTAGACAGATCATCAAGGCAGAAAACTAACAAAGAATCCAGAACTTTAACTTGACACTGGACCAATTAGATCTCATAGATGTCTCCAGAACATTTCACCCAACAACCACAGAATATACATTCTTCTTGTCAGTGCATAGAACATACTCTAAGATTGACCACATACTTGGACATAAATCAAATGTGAACAAATTTCAAAAGGTCAAGTATCTTCTCAGACAATAGCAGACCAAAAGTAAATATTACCAGTAGGAACCCCTCAAAACACACAAATATGAGGGAGACTAAAAAAAAACCTGGATTTGATTTATTTAAAAATTGTGTGTTTATTCTTACACGTTTAAACTTCAGTTACCTCCAAAATACTTTCCATTTGATGCACTATATCTATCGAGACATTTTTTCCACTGCTTAAAACAGTTTTTGAACTTGTCCCTTTGGATGCCTTTTAATGTTTCTGCCAGTTTTGTTTCAACTCTTCCACACTGGCAGAATGTTTCCCTTTGAGGACTTTTTTTCATTCGGGAAACAAAAACAACAACAAAATGTCAATTTGGGGGGAGATTGAGTAAATAGGGAGGGTGGGGCAATGGAGTCATGTTGACTTTGGTCAAAAACTGCTGAACACTCAGCACAGTGTGGGCAGGTACATTGGCATGGTGGAAGAACCAGTCACTGGTTTGCCACAACTAGGGATGTTTCTTGTGTAAATCATGATGCAACCTTCTCAAAACTTCCAGATAAAAAGAAATAACTATACAGTATACAGTAAATAACACAAAGTACTAGCAATTGGCTAAGCAAAGTGGAGGGAATATAGTTCATTTCACTATTTTTGCAACTTTTGTATAGATTTTACATGTTTTTAGAATAAACAGTAAAGAAAAATGAAATTGCTTTCTCAGAGAGACTGTCCCACTGTTGTCTATGTTGCCTCACTCCAATCTCTCAATGTCATAGCTGTTTTAGTTACATCAAGAACCTTAATGTAACACCATCATTATTTTTTATTTATAAGTTTATCAGCTGTACTTTCTGTATATAATACAAATAAAATATTTATTTTATTTACCACTACATCCTGATCCCCTAAAATGTTAATAAATGCACCAGGGATATTTTTGGGAAATTTTAAACCATAGCCAATTCATATCAATCACCCAAATGTTTCTGTCCTTATAATGCTTGTCACATTCTCAAGACATGAAACATTTTAATGTGGACATCCACTATGTTTAATACAACACATAAAAAAACAGCACGAAACTAATAAACATGACCAAAAGCAGGGTGCATTATAAAATCCAATTTACTTCTAAATTCATCCACTGTTCTGGATTATTCATGTATTGATTTCATTCATTCTTATCCATTGGCAAAAATAAATAGTGATTGCCTAAATTTCCTTTAACATGTGCACATTAAAGGACAATATTAAAAGTATGACTAGCAGAACCATTAGAACACCAAGGCAGTGTTACTGAATATTTGTATATTTCATAAAAAGTTTTTTAAAAGTATACATGTTCACAAATATTTCTGCTCAAAACAAGCATATGTGGGAAACACATTTCTCTTTGTCTCATACATATTGAGAAAAGACAAGCAGCATGCGGTTTGTCTGTCTTTTAACAGACAACTTGTGGCCAATATCCAATCTCTTTCTTCCTAATCTTAGCTTATCTAGCATAAATTATTTAATTGAATCCAATTTATGTTTATTTTATTATTTTGGATATTCTGAGAGTACAGTACTTGAATCTTTTCTTGGGACAAGGAACATTTATTTTTCACTAAAAAAATAGCTGCAAATGTTAATGTTCAATGTTAGTTATCAAATCCAGTTTATATAGCACATGGGGTGCATACTTTTATGCTTTGGAGTGTTTTGATTTTTGTTGAGCAAAACAGGCATCTGGCACATCAAGAAAAACAATCTTAGTAAATTGAAAGTGTCCCTCAACCTAAAAAATAATGAGCTTCATGTGTGTAGCTCATTTTTTAGTTAATTGCCCTTAATTTATTCAGCTGAAATACCTTACAGTTTTCCATGATTAAAGGGCACAATGTTTGACTTGTCATTGAATTAGTTTGATATTGATATAAATGAGCTATAAAGTATCTCCATGATTGCTTCCTGAATAATATGAATGTATTTTCTTTTGTTACTTGCTCAATAAAGAATGAAATATACCTAATCTTTGGGTTTTGAAGCAAATCTTTTGTAGTTTAAAAATGAAGGAATAACGAAATTAATCAGCAAGGAATGCATTTCCACAAATAAATTAATAAGCTTCCACTAGTAATGAAGCTTATTTATTGTGAAACGGAATGAATAATGATAGACATTTTCATTTCCATCTTAAGCCTGACAGAAATTAATCTTCATCAAAAATTAAACCAGTTAGATAAACATATACCCAACAAGAACTCCTGTATTGGAATGAGTCATCCAATGTGATCTACAGTATCATATTACTACCAATATCACATACTACCAGTGAGTGGTCCAACTGACAGTATCACATTTACTAAATCTGCTTCTATTTGCTATAAAAGTATATACTAAAACATATACAAAAAGTCAGTTTACTGTATGATGATTTAAGAAAATAAATTTAAAAAAAAATATAGACATTTTTAGGCATGTCACAGGTAAAAACAACTTTTCTTTACTAAAATTTTGTCTATATTTTTAAGCTATATTGTAACCTATTTGCCAATGATAAGCATGCAATTCAAGGGCTATTTTATTTTACATATATATATGTAATAGATTTTTTTCTTATAGAACAAGAAAGCCACCTTAAAAAGTGTCTTTGAAAAAGGAGAACAAGTGGCAGCCTTGAAATGTCGAGAGGTTTTGCTTCTAAAAATACCAAAGAAGACACTTCCGTTTCCTTTCCTTGAGTGAATTTCCCATGTTTCTAAGAGATAAGTAACTAGCCTTTTGAAAAACACATCTAGAACTTCATATTTAACTACACCAATCTGCAGCCCCTTCATTCCATGACACCTTCCTCCCTTTATTTCTGACTGTGTCCTTGTAACATTTAAATGATTGTGAATCTTTTAAAATCTGGATCCTTTAACTTAACTTAGCACAGGAAATCTGAGTTATCACTGTCCAACAGAAAGAAATGTAATGTGAACCTCAGATGTAATTTAAAAATTTCTGGTAGCTGCATTTTTATAAAGTTAAAGAGAGGAAATTAATTTTAATAATGTATTTTACTTAACCTAATACATCCCAAATATTATCATTCCAAATTGTAATCAGCATAAGAATTAATGATTTTGTGCTTTATTTTTTTCTTGCTAAGTTTTTGAAATCTGATGTGTATGCCACACTTATAGCACATCTCATCTCAAACTAGCCACATTTCAAGAATTCAAAAGACACATGTGGCTCGTGGCTGCCCTATTGGACAGCACAGCTCCAAGATAAATACAAAGGGCGCTAGAATTGACTTTAGTGAACTTAAGAGCTTGTAATTGTCCTCCACCAACCACCTAGAATGTGTTAATTGAGGAACTAACATATGTGCTATAGATTTTAAATCCTTAAACATTTGCTCTAAGACTATGATTCTATTATCATAATGAAGAAACTTTTACATTCTGGCTTCCCTGGGGCTGCTCTGAAAAACTCCAAAGATTAAGTAAAATGACATTCCTGCTGTGACCCACTGGGAGCAGCTACACAGACTTGACCTGCAAAGAGCAGCTAGCATGCAAATCAGAGACTGCAACCAGGTAGGTTGGCCCTACCAGCGTCTTTTATTTGGAAGCTCATATTTGAAGTCACTATCTTTAAACTTTGTTTTTATTTTTTAATGGCATCTGAATAAATATGACTTGTCTCCTTCAAGTGCATTTGCAAAGACTTCTCACTGTGTTCAATTTCACAAGTCTTAGGTGCCTCCACAGGAACCAGAGCCCTATGAGATCTCTTAGTGTCTCCACTGGACTCAAAAGGGACCTTTTTGCCTGTCGCATTGTCTACAATTTAATTGCATTTATTTAAAAAATATCTTCCAAATTGTGAAAATTCAGACATTTTTGTATGATTGTGTTTAGATGCAGAAGTTTCATTGTACTCATGTAGATCTTAATTATATTGCATGCTCTTAATATTTGGAACCCATACTAACTTGTAAATAGTGGTTGAGATTTCTGCTAGCAAAATGCTCCAAAAGTAATACTAGTGTTATCTTTGTAGGCTCACTGCATCTATTCCATTTAGGTGTCATCGAGGAAACAGAGGCTAGAAAAGTTCAATAACTTGCTCAAGATCACCCAGTAATTTGCTGGTGATGTTGAAACTTGAATGGAGATTTTCCTTTTGAAGAAATAGAGGGAGTTCTTAGCCACTATATTATTGTGTTTTACTGTACCTTCTGTTTGGGTAATTCAGGTATGTGGATAGCCAGACTCAAGTTTATTCCCTTAGGTCAGTGTTTCTCAACCCTGGCTATATAATAAAATTACCTGAAGGACTTTTTAAAATGCCAATGCCAAGTCCCCGCCCAGGGCACCCAGATCTACTGAAACAGAATCTGTAAGGTACATTTGGTCCTGGATGAGACCTAGAGCTGGGTGTTATTTCAAAAGTCCCTCAGATCTCTCTAATACTGCAAACTGAAGCAGAGAATTACTAGTTTAGTCCAACAGAAAAAATGGAACTTTATCCTGAGGAATGGATATTTTCATTCTGCTCATTAAGAGGTATAGGTCTGCACAGGTAAAAAGAAACAGATGACTAAAAGTACATATGTGTGAATATAGATCTGTGCCAATGACCCAATTTTTAAAAAATTAAAAACATAAAAGTGTGAGGATTGTGTGTGTGTTTTAAATTTCAGTTTACTTTGCTTAAGTATTTGGTTTGTCAATAGACATAACCAAACAACTTCTGATACTTGTTAGTACTTCTATGTTTAATTCTATTCCAATCTTTTCCACCTTTTTTCCTAAGCAAGCTTTGCCTATGGGTAACTGATAATCTAACTAATATATATTTTAAAATAAATTTGGTGTACACTTTTGATTCATATAGCAAGCAGCCCAGGTTTAGCAATTCGAATTCCTTCTGTCTTTACTCTCTGCTTTATGCGTCTTGTTTTACAGTCACCAGATGACAACTCTGCACTCCATAATTTTGTATGTTTCCGGTAAAAGAAAGGTATTACTGGAGGACATAGTCCTCTTGGAAAGCAATGTTTTCATCTCTTTCTATCTGATTGGTCAGAACTATGTTACAGGCCATGCCTAGTTGAAAAGGATTATTATTAACTGTGGTTCTTTCCAGCAGGGCATATTGTCACTCCCCCCCACAACAACTGTACTAATGAAAAGGGGGAAATGGATATAAAAGGGGCACGTGTGCATGCCATCTCCTCATTCTTGCATTGTCATTTTTTTTCACTACATCCAAGTCCTCCATAGGATCAATGTCTGCTTTGTACACTAGTGCCTACATACCATCTAGCTTATGGCTTGATGTCTAGAATAAACTTAATAAGTATCTGGTCATTGAAAATTGAGTGAAATGAGATTGTCCAGGAGGAGATGTAGTTGAAAAGAAGAGAGAACAAAGTCTTATCTGGATCTTTATATTTACTCCATTTAGTTAATTGATTTTTAAAATCAAAATATCTTTAGTGTTTTAATGCTAGTAGACTTTAAAGAGTGTTTTTATTTTATTTGCTTTCAATATAAGTTATGGAGTAAATTGCCAAACCCTGAATTATAAAGAAGACCAACTGTGCTTTATAAAATCAATTAGGTAAAGGTTTTTTGTTTTTTTTTTATTCACTATTTTTTATTGTGATATTGTGGGGTACAGTTAAGGGTTAGGTACACAAATATGTCTCGTTCAGGCACCCTTGTTGATAAGAAGTGTTCCCCCATCCCCAGACAGGTATTTATTACCATTAATCCCTTCCCTTATCCCCCCCCCATAGTTTCCCACCACTGTCAGTCATTTTCTTGTGGTAATACATTGGGTGATCAAGGTCTACTATATGAGTGAGAACATGTG
>CAUYQG010033407.1:0-31452 GCA_963574415.1 Tarsius wallacei | reverse complement strand
CCAAACTCCCAAGTTAACCTAATCAGCCCTTTGTGACCTATGTGACAGACAGACCCCACCACGGCAGCAATCATGTGACTAACCCACCCATCTGCCTGCTGTCTGTCACCTGACATCAGTACCTGCACTTACCTGCCCCTTTGTGATGACATGGAGCAGACCACCACACAATCACCTTAATGACTTCCCCCATCAAAGGGAATGGTTAAAAGGACTCAACCACAAGCATCAATTGGCCACTGCCTTGCTAGACTCTGCTGTTGTGGCCAAGTTTCCTGGCTTTGTCCCCCACTCCCCCCACCTTGGGGAGGTGAGTCTTCTCTTTCTCTAATTTACTTTTAAATAAACTAAATAAAATAGCATTAATTACAAGAGTTTAAATAAATAAAACTATTTTCTTTTTTTTTTTTTTTTTTGAGTTGGAGTCTCCCTCTGTCGCCGAGACTGGAGTGCAGTGGCCACTCCCGGCCACCGCAGCCTCGACCTGCTGGGCTCCGGCGATCCTTCCGCCTCAGCCTTCCAAGTAGCTGGAACTACAGGCGCGCGCTACCACGCCCAGCTGATGTTTTTGATTTATTGTAGAGATGAGGTCTCGCTTGCCCAGGCGTGTCTCGAACCCGCGGGCTCAGGCAATCCACTCACCTCAGCCTCCCAAAGGCGCGGGATTACAGGCTGAGCCACGAGCCCGGCTCAAAGTACTTTCACAATCACTCAGAGACATGTGCTGAGAGATAAAAATCTTGATTCTCTTGAAGCACACATTCACATCTGAGGCTGAACAAGGCAACGCTGCCTTCTTGCTTAAGCTCTCATACTACAAACTGTAAATACGTGTTCTTTTCACGATCTTCTCAGGGCCATATTTTTTGCATTTTTTTGGTTTTTTGGGGGGTTTTGTTGTTTAAAATATCCCCCAAGTATAATGCTGAAGTGCTGCCGAGTGTTTCTAAGTTGAGGAAGGCTGTGATATGCTTAACAGGGAAAATACATGTGTTAGATTAGTTTTGTTCAAGCATGAATTATAGTGCTCTCGGCCCTGAGTACAATGCTAAGGAGTCAACAATATATTCTAACGGAGGTGCACTTCTGTAGAAACACATATAAGACATGTGACCAGTGGCTCTCAGGAACCTATGTATTTCCCCTAGGAGTAATGGTTTAATATTTGCTGATTCAGTGTTCACAGTGGCATTATTCAACATAACTACCACAAATCATGAAAACAGACTTTATTATAAATGTAATTATCTGGTTATTAGGTTTGATTTAAAATAATCAGGTGTGATGGGAGGGGCATACCTCATCAACAAGGGTACCTGCATAATCAACGTTTGTATACCTAACCCTGAATTGTACCCCACATCTTTATAATAAAATAAATAAATAATAAAATAAATAAATAATACATTTAAAAGAAAAAAAAGAATAGCGGATAAGGATAAATGTCAAAATATTGACCATAGTTGTATAAAATTGGTGATGAATACCTAGAATTTTATTATATTCTACTCTTGCATATGTTTGAAATTTTCTATAATAAAAAGTTAGAAAAATAAAGTAGATAAGTGGGATATAAATTTTAGGAGGTAGGCATCAGAAGTTTACAATTTCAGTTAAAATGGGCAGGCGACATTTCAGAAAGAGGTAAGGAAGTTGCCCTTATAGATAGTTGGAACACGAACAATCTAAGCAGAGAGAACAGTCAGTGTAAAGTCCCTGAGGCATAGTATAGCAGATCTATTCAAAGCACAGCAGCAAGGAGACCAATGCAGCTGGAGCTGAGTGAGCCAGGAGCAGATGAGGTCAGAGAGGTCATAGGAAGCCTTTGCAAGGGATGTGATTTTTACTCTGGGTCCGATAAAGAGTTTTGAGAAGAGAGATATCATCGGATTTAAATTTTTAAGTGATCATCTGGCTTCTGTGTTGAGTCTAGACTAGACTATAAAGAATCTGAATTGAAAGCGAAGAAACTCAGAAGAACATTGTGGTAATCCAAGCAAGAAATGAGGTTGCTGGGGCCAGCAGAAGTAGCAGTGGAGGTGGTGAGAAGTGGCTGAATGCTAGAGGTATTTTGAAAGCTGAGCCAATACCAGGATTCTCTGACCACTTGGATGTGGGATATGAGAACAAAGAAGGATCAAGATTTTGAAGCTGATAAACTACAGGTTGCATATCCCTATGTTTCAGACTTCAGATTTTGGAATATGTGCATATACATAATGAGCTATCTTGGGGGTGGAACCCAAGTCGAAGCACAAAATTTAGTTATGCTTACATACACCTTACACACATAGCCTGAAGTTAATTTTATACAATATTTTAAATAACTTCGTGCATGAAACAGCACATGTGGAATTTTCCATTTGTGGTGTCATGTTGGCATTTTAAAAGTTTTAGGTTGGGAGCATTTTTTTGTTTCAGATTTTCAGATTAGGGAGGCTCAGCCTGTATCTTGCTTGTCTTGTGCTTCCTCAGTCTTTTTCCACTAAAATTAAAAAAAACCATAGTGCAAGGACCGTGGCTCATCTGGTCCACTGATACACCTGTGGTACCCAGAAGAGGGCCGGGCACATAGTAGGTGCCCAGTGATCCTTGCTGAAAGAATGAACTACTAACTGCCCACTGCTTGAATGCTGGAATGTACAATCCTAGAAAACTGGACCTATCCTCGCGTCCAGTTCCTTTAAATTCCTGACCCAAGGTATGAAACCAATTGCCTGTGTTCAAACAACAGGCAACTGGCAAAACCAGATCCAATTCCTCAGATTCCAAGTCTGGAGCCAGATTCCAGAAGAATCCTTTATTCTAATCCCTCCTTCTTCCTACAAGTCGATAAACTAAGTTAACTGGTATCTTCATTCAACTGATTACAGTATATTCATTAAAAGATCTACTAAAGACCACTTCTATATCATTTTTAATGATTTCCAAAGATGCCCACCAACTCTCACTCACCTGAACATCCCAGGTTTCTGAAAAATCCTAGTTCTTGTCCACCAGTTAAGACCCTTTCACCTTCAAAAATCTCTGTCACAAGTAGCCCATTAACAAATCAATATCCCCTTCAAGATGTGTCTCTATTGCAGAGGAGTTAGTGCGTAAGACCAGGGGGGAAATCTGACTATAAAGAATGCCCTGCATTAAACAAGATGTCTGGGTGTGTCACCTCCTGCCACAAGCCTTAATATTCATCTATAAACAAACCCAAATAAGGTTGGAAAGCACGTTATGAACTAAGATGGCCAGAGCCACATCAGAGAAGGTGAGCAGTCTGCCCCTAGGCAGCATCCAGTCTGCCAGTCTGCCACCTGCCAGTCTGCCACCTGCCAGCTGTCAGAGCTAAGGCAGGGCCAGAAGGCCCAGGAGAGGGCCTGGATTATAGGCCTCAAGCCAACAAGACATCACTCCATGAAGTGTGCTGAGACCCTCTGTGAGGAAAGTCACCAAGAATCAAAACTAATAATTTAAGAACCAAAATCTGCAAATTAGGGTCACCTTATACCTATAAATTAGAGCAGATCATCTGAGTGATGTTCATTTTACTCCTTTGTATGTGGCCTGATATGCAGGTCCTGGCTGTGGACTGAGAGCCCATTTTGGGGGAGTATATTTAAAACAATTGTGAGTTAAGTCCCAGCTGCTTCACAACTCACCATGCAGTATCTGACCCATCTAAGCTCAGTTTTCAATCTTTATATATCTAAATTCATACATGTCTTTAGTGGAGGTAAGATCTCTTTCTGAACATTGTACTCATTTTAAATGAGATTGTATGCCTGCTGGGCTTAGTACTGGCATGTGTAACCCCTTGATAAATGATTTTCTTAAACCTTTTTGTGATTATTGTCACATCCCAAAAGACAGAGGCAAAATCAAAGTCAGAAATGGACGCAAAGACCTTATAAATTAATGGAGAATGGCTTGGGAAGCAAGTACTGAGTTAATTGCTGAAAAAGGAAGATTTATTTTATTTTTAAAGCTATTTATTTACAATTTTATTTTAAAGATGTGGGGTATCATTCAGGGTACCTGCATGATGAACAAGTATACTTGTTCATCATGCAGGTACCCTTGTTGATGAAGTGTGCCCCCCTCCCCCAGGCAGATTCCCACTACTGCCAATCCCACCTCCCCGCCCCCACACCCTCCGCAGTTTCCCACTACTGCCAATCCTTTTCTTATAGTATTATGATAGTTGTTCAAGGTCTGCTTATGAGTGAGAACATGTGATACTCAGTTCTTTGTTTCTGTGAAAGATCACGCAGTATTATAGACTCTAAGTCCATCCAGGTTGCTGTGAAGTTCATGATTTTGTCCTTCTTTATGGCTGCATAATATTCTACTGTGTACATGTACCACATTTTTTTTTATCCAGTCCTCTTTTGATGGGCAGCACGGTTGGTTCCATGTTCTTGTTATTGTGAACAATGCTGCGATAAGCATATGTGTCCAGGTGTCTTTCCTATAGAATGATTTGAATTCTTCCGGGTATATTCCCAGTAAACAGGAAGATTTAAAAAACCTTAGGCCCTTAGGGCTCACTCTTAGCATTCGATGAGAGTGAGTGCTGAGACTGGGTGGCTGATGATGATTGCACAGAGGGAGAGAGGCAACCCCAAGTACACAAAATACAGGTGTAGCCACCGTCTGGGACAATTCAGTTGCATCCAATAAAATGTTTATATGAGTACAAATAAATCCTGCTATTTGTTTGGTGTCTGCTACACATTTGGTATGTGACACACATCCCTTTAAACACACATGACATACCTAAGGCTCGGCGGGACCAAGAGGATTGCCCGGGTACAAGGCTAGCGAGCAACAGAGCTATGCTGCAAACCCAACATTTCTCCGGATACTAAAAAAAAGTCTTTTCCGAAACAGCACATTTGCTTAGAACTAGTATTTCAAGTATGGCAAAAGGTAACTTTTAACTAATAAAAATATTTAATGGAACAGATAAATTTGTCAAGTTGCTTAAGAGGACTCAATAACCTTACTTAAAAGATAGCCTATCTTAAAAGGGTTAACCATTTAATACGAGGGCCACAGCGAATGTTGGCTTTGGATCTCAAAAGGGTCTGCTTCTGAATGCTGCCCTTGTTTTGCTAGACGGAGACTCCTACATTCACACCCACTCGGGCTTTCTTGTGTTTCTCATCCAGGAACAAACAGCCTGGACTCTCCTTTCCAGACCTTGCCACCCTGTAGCCAAAGGGGAATGTCTAGTACCAAGTCCCACGAGCTGTAGAAACATCTGACTCAATGCCAGAGGCGCATTCACCTCTGCCCACTCGGTAACCAGTTTGATGGATGGCTTTGGATGACATTCAGAATGGGAAGCAGCTTTCACAAGAAGAGCTTCTAAAGGAGCTTCTTTAGAAACATAGACTCCAAAAGGTCCTGATGGACGTACACAGATGCCCACCCTGCAAAGCTGTCAAAAATATGTTGAAAAGTCAGGGAAAGGAGCGATACTAACAAAGTGTTTTTTAAAACCAGCAAAGAATGTTTAATATTGTAATTTAACTGAAGTGCTGGGACCAAATGGTGTGTGACTGTCCCCGGCCAGGTAATTAAACAATAAGTCTGGATGAATGACAGTCTACCAGCTTCATCCAAGATCTAGTCTTTTCCCTCCCAAATTCTGTAACCAAACTTGGTTGCAATAGCATTATGGCAAACTTCAGTCCCATTTCTTCCCCAAAATCAGACAGCTAATGGTTCTATGTGTGCTTTTTGGAACTTAAGAATAAAAACAGCTTTTCTTTACTTTTAGCAAACCATAGCCTAAGAGAGTTCAGTTTCAGTTCAGGTCTCAAACTTCCTCCTCATTACTTTCTAGGAAATGTTTCAATAGTCATTGCAGTACGTTGTTAGTGAGATCAAAAATAAGACTAAAGGACATCAGATTGAAAACTTGTCTATTATATCAAACACTCAATAGACAACTATTAGCTAAATAAATCCCAGGGCCTGGGCATATACTAGATACTTGAGGGAGCAAAGGTAAATATGACATGGTTCCTGCCCTCAAGAAGCTTTCAAAATTTTGGTAGAAACAGACAAAAAAATTTTAATTTAATATGAAAAATACTATAATGCGTATATGCATTACGCATAATGGTTTAAAGGACTTGTTAAATTTACATAAAATGTAAATTGTGGGTGATGTCAGGAAACCCAACTCAGAGAAGAGGATTACTCAGGATTAGATCAAAATCCTTTTAAGTGGATGCCCAAAGCCATGACTTTTCCCAGGGAAACCCAAGATATTCTTTTTGAAGACCGCTGTAAAATATCTGCATTTGCCTTCAACACTGATATTTAGGAAATACTCAAGTAGGTATCAGTGTTTATTGATCAAATTGCTACAAGTTGGCAAAAATATCCTCCCATCCAAGAAATCAGAGGGTACGGGTGCTTCTGTTGACAAGTTAAAATCAGGGTGTATGCTCATTTATTAACCATTTTGTAAGTTCTTTAGTGCTAATCTCCTGTCCTCCAGATCCGTTCCCCTTGACTACTCTTTATCTTAGAGTGACACCACAAAGACAGAAACCCAGGTGTGATCCCAACACCTTCTCACTCTCACTCTCCATCCCTACTTGCACACCAAGCCTGCTCTCCACCTTCACTCCCTACTTAGTTCTAGACACCAGTATCTCCACCCTTCTGTCCTGTGCTTATTCATTGGCCTTACTCCATCAACCACTTCTACTTCAAAATATCAGCACGATGGACATGGATGTTTTCAAAGTTCAAATCTGATCATGTCATTCCTGTACTCAAAACTATTACTACAAACTCTCCATTATCTACAGAATATGGTCCAACATCCTCAACATGACTAAAATCCTATGTGACCCAGCAACTTCAGGTTGGACCTCTCTTCCTGTTGTTTAAGCTCTAACCCACTGGTATTCCCTATACCAATTCTCCCAATAAGCCAAACTTCCTCCTGTCTCAGGTCCTTTGCACATTCTCTTTCTTCTCCCTGGAGCCCTCTTATCCAATCCCCAACCACATTTTTATTTTATTTTATTTTATTTGAAATATGTGGGGTACAATTCAGTGTCAGGTATATAAGTGGTCATCATGCAGGTGAAGTTTGAGCTTCCCATTGGTCCCCATTTTGCCTGGTTTGGGATCAGGTACCTTTTTTGATGTTTTGTGCCCCCCCCTCCCTCCCCTGGAAGTGTCCCATTACTATAAATCCCTTTTTTTTTTTTTTTTGAGTTGAAGTCTCACTCTGTTGGCCAGGCTGGAGTGAAGTGGCACACTCACGGCCACCCCAGTGTCGACCTGCTGGGCTCCAGTGATCCTTCTGCCTCAGTCTTCCAAGTAGCCGGAACTACAGATGCGCTACCACACCTGGCTAATTTTTTATTTATTGTAGAGACAAGGTCTCGCCAAGTTGCCCGGGCTGGTCTTGAACCCGCGGGCTCAGGCAATCCACTCCCCTTGGCCTCCCAAAGTGCTGGGATTACAGGCTGAGCCACCAAGTCCGGCTCCTTTCTTACAGTATTATCATAAATGTTCAGGGTGCACTTGTGAGTGAAAACATGTGGTAGTCAGTTCTTTGTTTCTGTGATAGATAACTGAGTATGATAGACTCTAAATCCATACAAGTTGCTGTGAAATCCATAATTTTGTCCATTTTTTGGCTGCGTAATATTCCATCACGTATATGTGCCACATTTTTTTACCCAGTCCAGTTTTGATGGGCAGCACAGTTGCTTCCATGTTTTTGCTATTGTGAATAGTGCTGCAGTAAACATGTATATGTGCTGTCCATCAAAAGTGGACTGTATAAAGAAAATGTGGTGCATATACACAATGGAATATTACACAGCCATAAAAAAGGACAAAACTATGGACATCACAGCAACTTGGATGGATTTAGAGTCTATAATACTCAGTGATCTATCACAGAAACAAAGATCTGAGTACCACATGTTCTCACTCATAAGTGGACCCTGAACATTTATCATAATACCATAAGAAAGGGATTGTCAGTAGGGGGGCACTGTTGTGGGGGGGCACATTATATCAATAAGGGTACCCAAATTTTACCTGCACAATGACCCCATGGCCACTTATGTACCTAACCCTGAATTGTACCTCACATCTTTAAAATAAAAATAATAATTGAATTTTTAAAATGCATGTAAAGGTATCTTTTTTGTAGCATGATTTGAGTTCTTCTAGGTATAGTCCCAGGAGGGGAATTGCTGGGTCATATGGAAGGTCAATTTTTAGATCTTTAATGAATCACCACACTGTTTTCCACAGAGGGTGTACTAGTTTATACTCCCACCAACAGTGTAGACATAGTCCCTTTCCCCCACATCCTCTTCAGCATCTGCTGTTTTGGGAATTATTACTAATGTTCAGCCACATTTTTTTACCTCAGGCCAAATTTCAATTTCTGAAAAAAGCATTCTCTGGCTCTCCATAGCAGATCTATCCTTCCTGTCCCCTAACTCTCCCCACCTGCCCACAACCTCCACCTACGCCTCCCCAACCATCCCCATTCCCAGTCCATTATGCCCTCTCACAACTCCCAGGACTTACATTACTGGAATGTAAACCCTAAAGGGCAGAGACTTTGTCCTTCCTGACCAGCATTTACAGTTTGTAATTACATATCCTGTGATTTTCTGACTAATATACGTTATCCCTCCTTACTAGACGGTATACATCATAAGTGAGGGACGATGTCTAGTCCATGGTGTGCCTACAGTGAGTATTTACTGAAACAGTCTATTTCCCAACAGTGTGCACAGTTCATGATGAGGGCATATATAAAATTTCCACTGATCAATTGATATTAGTTAGGAAGAACATGCATAAGATGGTTGGTAAGTGTATGAAGGGGGTCTCTAGATTACAGAAATTTCCCTAGATAACAGGAAACAAATGCATGTTGGGAGAGGTAGAAAGAACATGAAGGAGTCAGAAGTGGACAAATCCCATTTCTATGACCTGCAGGCTCTGTAGCCTTAAGCAGTCACTTAACCTCCCTGTCAGCTTCCTCATCTATAAAACTAGAACAAAAACACTTCCCTGCCCACCTCAAGTGAGAGGTTGAAGGAGTGACTTCTATGTCAAAATAATAGTGCTCTACAAAAGTAACAGGCCACTATCATACAGCCATGGAAATAATATCTTCTTATCCCACTGTTCGAGTGTTTCAAAGAATTTGCCTTCAGGGATAACTCCAGATAGTTTTACTGCAAAGCTGAAGGAATTCCTCAAATGTAAATGAATTTTCTAGTTTGACAGTCTGGGTCTAACCAAATATTCCAGCAAATTACCATACCTGGTGGAGGTTCTCCATCAAGCAGATGGAACTTAACAAAACATTGCCCTTTCTTGCATTCAAGAGTGATTATTGAATATAATTTCTAAAAATAGATAAGTTAAATATTTCTAACCCCCAAATCCTTTGTAAAACACTGTGCTATTGAAACACAGTCGGGAGGAAAAAGATACCCATAACAAACAACCACAAACTCTTATGCTTACAGGGCAGGCAGACAACGTAAGGATGAGAGAGAGCACAGGTAAGGCCTACAGCACACTAGAGATGAGAGAATGCATATATTCCTTTCAAATCAGAGAGAAAGGGGATGCTTTTCGTAAAGATTTATGCTAGGCCCATGGGTACAAACCAGGCTGTCTCAGGAAAACCAGGACATAGTGTCACCCTGACTATGCAGCATGATCTTAAGTGGCACAGTTACCACTCAGGGCCAGTTGATGCAAGAACACCAAAGTGCTATTGACAAGTCTTCCCATTTTTCAAGAAAATGCAGAAATTCCAGGTTTTATGTAATTTTTTAAAATGTTAAACATTAGCAACCGGCCCTTCTCCTCTTCCTCTTTCCTCCTCCTCCCTTTCCTCTTCCTCCTCTTTGTTTGCTTTTTTTTAACAGTAAGTGTGCCTACACAATGTGTATTTAGGAAACCAGTTTGTGATCTTTATCCTTAAGGATTTTCTTCATCATCGTTCACCATCTTCACCACCAGCAGAAATACTGTTCTCTAAGAAGACATTCTCTATACTACCTTCTGTACAGAGAATTTTTGATGAACACACATGACGAGCATCTGTCATCTGTCTAGCACTGTGCTCTCTCACATATATTATCTCACTTAAATTATACAACATCAGAAGATTCTATCATCTACTTTACAGAAGAAAAATCAGAGACTCCAAGTAACAAAATGATCTAATTTCTCGAACAACAGACCTAGGATACAACATCATCTGTTCTTCACAAGCTTAGAGGAACGTAAAAGGGTAAAATTCAGAAGACAGGAAAAGCGGATAAGCATGAAAGCCCAAAAGGAAGGAGTGAGAGACAAACATTCATAACTATCTGGTACATAATAGAGCTCAACATGAATTAATGAATGAACATGTTTGGGAATTTGCTATTGAGGTATTGGCATCTGTTGTGTAAAAGGGAGTGTATTTGGAGTTGGATACACTTGTATTTAAACATCCCTTTCACCATGTATTGGAACGTGAACTTTGGTAGATATTTAAACTTGTTCACTTCATTCCTTCACCTATAAAATGGGCATAACACCTACTTAAAGGTCTGTTTTAAGAAGTAACTAGGACACCTGTGAAACACCTAGCACACTGTGTGGCACATAGTAGAAACTCAGTGATTATTTATTTCCTCCTGCTTCTCTTGGAAGAAAGACCACTAACCTTATTAGGTTTCTGCAAGAAGCTCTTACCCCCATAAAATGTATCCCTATCCCATTCTTTGTCTTTACCTTCCTCCCCCTAACTGAATCTGGCTTGCCCCTAACAACAGGTCTTCCTTCCCGGGCTTCTCCCAGACAGGTGATTTCCCTATGATCCTTTGCCTCTGGGCTGAGGGTGAAAGGGGACATTGGTATTCTCAGGGCTTCCATCTGTTGTTTTCAGACCAGGGGCTCCTCCTTCACCTATGAGACAGCAAATTCTTCAAGGGCCCAACTTATCCTTGTCATGTTGGTCAGACCCCCAGCCTCATGTGGGGTCTGGCCCCTAGCAGACCATCAGCAGATGCTTGCTAAGTAAGCGAACTTGACTTAGAAACCATTTAAATCCTTCTCTTGTAAATCTCAACTCTGCATCCAACCAAGGCTCATAGAATAGATTTTGAATTTTCCATTAATTGTAGAGAAGTTCAATATTAATGGATAATTAATTAGCACCTATCCAGTTTCTAAGATTATTATGTGGAAGAATAAATTTAAGTTTTAACAAATTCATCTTTCTTAATTATTGCAGATGCACTGATTTATGAACATAATAGGTAGGTAAAGAGTCTAACCAACTGCTAATATCTATAATAAAAACACATCTGACTTAGGAATGATAGCATTGAAAGTCATAGAACATCTTATAAAGGTAATTTCACTGTCAGCACGTATTTCATGGAGTACAACCATTAAAACTACTCTGTGGTTAATGGTTAGGGAAATCAGGCTCATTCATTTAGAAAGATTCAAATGCTACCCACATCCATAAAACCTGTAATGGAATAGCTCACTCCTCCAACAAGGTGGGGGCCTTTATCAAGCATGTTCTACACTGGCACACCCAGGCTTTGGCGCTCGTAAAAGCTCTCTGAACTGATGCTCATTCCAAACTTGTAGGGTCATGACTATGGCAATGCAAATAACTCTAATGACATTGAATGCCCCTCAAAATGCATTCCCATCTGGCCCTTAACACATCATCATATAATCCAGGTGAAACTAAAGCAAAACTTTAAATATCCTTTGTTTAGATTTCCTGAGATTGAGACAAAGATGCCAACAAAGCCTGATTAAGGCGGTCTGTCACAGGAAGAATTAACATCTCAGTTGAAACTTAAGACTGGTCTGTCTCCCCCCTGCACCACAACAGGGCAATCATTGGAGAGCCCTTGTCAGCTGAGCAAACAGGGATATAATGGGGACTGTCAAAAAAAATTCCCAAGCGATACAGGCAGACAAACATACTTGTAGCACCAAACATATGACTGGGGATGGAGAGTCCTTGGAAAGGTTTTGATTTGATGGTCTCACACACCTTGGAATATTGTTTCAATATGGCCATGGGGCATCACTTCCCATCACTGGTGTACACCAGCCAATAAGTATTCAATTCCACGACCTGGCGGAGGGAGACTGGGTGGTTGGGAAGAAGTCATGGGGCCTTGTCCAGGCATGTCTCAGAGGCCAGTGTGGTGTTGAGGGCAAAAGTAAATGGCATGATTTTTGGAATCTGGGGCTTTTATAAGAAACACTAACTTAGCCAGGCACGGTGGCTCAGGCCTGTAATCCCAGCACTTTTGGAGGCTGAGGCAGGTAGATTGCTTGAGCTCAGCAGTTTGAGACCAGCCTGGGCAATATAGCAAGACCTCGTCTCTACAAAATAATTTTTTTAATTAGCCAAGTGCAGTGGTACACACCTTTAGTTCCAGCTACTCGGGATGCTGAGGTGGAAAGATCGCCTGAGCCCAGGAGGTCAAGGCTGTGGTGAGCCGTGATCATCATGATCATGCCATTGCACTTTAGCCTGGGCAACAGAGTGAGATCTTGACTCAAAAAAAAGAAGAAGAAAAGAAAAAGAAAAGAAAAAGAAACACTATCTTGAGGGAATACTAGGACTAAGCTTAATCAGCAGAATGAGTGGAACTCCTAGAAGGAAAAGTAAAGACTTCAGATATGACCACTGCACCCCTTTGCAGTGTAGTAGAGTAAGCAGAAAGGGTGTTCAGGGGGTCTGTGACCATATCATGTAAAAAAGTTCTTGCGTATCACACGCCCCCGCCTCAAAGTTATTGTCTGCTAGAAATAAGCTATAAATGTCTAAATCTGTCAGAATAAACCTACTCTAGACACTGTAGACATATTTATATTTCTAGCTTTTAGTAAGACAAAAACAAAACAAATTATGACAGTCATCCACCACGGCCTTATCATACACCAGGTTAAACCCATCCTCTTCCCCACCTCAAAGTCCTCTCACACCTCCTCCTTAAAGTACTGTCCTCCGAGGTTATAGAGACTCAGAGATTCTCAGAACAGCCGAGCTTTCTTATCTTTTGAATTTTCTCTGAGAAAAGCAAACATAGACTCTCAAGTGCTATTACAAGTGACGTGAGTCCCCAGGTTCCTACTGTGTTGGCAAAATTCTGCAGGCACCAATGGACTTGGTCGGAAAGAGGCCTGGTTACTGTAATTCTCTCACAGTGACATTTTCCAATCTCTGCATCGGCGTCAATCACAAACTTCCTCTGACAGGAAAGTGTTCTGATAACAAACTGTTCCAGCCACCATAAGGGGGAAAACACAAACACAAAAGCCTGTGTGGGGATGCAGCCTGAAAGGTTGACTTTTCATTTACTTCTATCTCTGGAGTTCATGGCGCTGTAAGCTCCAGCATTAAATTTTAAGCATTTGATGCAGGAGGATCAAGAGGAAGCCTGAGAAGTGTTTGGCTTCATCGACCACTGGTCTTGCTCTGAATTTTCGGCAAGAAAAAGAGAGGCATTGCTTGAAGAGGATGGAACATTGGTCAGGATTAAAGCATCTATTTCTGGAGAAGTGTGAAATACCATTAACAAATCTTAGTTTAGAGTGTATAGGCATGTGACCCTCAAGAAGGTCAATATTCCCTAGAATATGATTTGCTGTAGTGATAGAAGTTAAATCTTATTTTAACTACCAGCAGAGATCGGAAGAGACTGTGAGCTCTTTGAAATTACTATGGGTAGGATGAAATACACTTAATATAGCAAGTTAATAACACAGTATTTCACATTAAATGAAACTATAATGGGTCTTTTATTGGTAGGCATTGTGCCTGATAAATTGTTGACATGATAAATATAGATTAATAACCTGAAATGTCTTTTTGCTCTCTTAGTCCTTCAGTAGTAGGAATGTGAAAATCACATTTTGTGACTATAGTACAGTTTCTCATGTTTTCCAGCAAAAGGTCCTTTTCTGTGGACTGATACATGCATTTATTTTTGAAAGAAAGAGAACAGTGATATCAGTCATTAGTAAAAAGTAATACTTTACATTTATTTAATCCTTCACAGTTTTTCACTCATTCACTCAATGAGTTATTTCAGGAACTCTGACCATGTGTTATACTAAATGTTGGGTAGATGGTGGTGAGCAAGCCAGTCCAATACCTGTTGCCATGAAACAAAAATCTCTGGTCGATCTTATTTCTTTGACATAGAGCAAGTATGAACAACCAGTGGCTCGCCCCGTCAATTCCTCCTTTGTGTCATACGCTTGCAACAAAGGCAAACTGGAGTCCTTTCTTGAAAGTGGAAACTTCTTGGAAGGATTTGCAAATCTTGTGGGATTCCAAGACTGTGAATAGACATGGTCAGGCTTTCCAGGACCTCTAATGAACCCAGGACAGTCGACACCCATCTGGAGGGCTCAGTCACTCCCTATTCACCTGCTCTGCTCTTTTTGTGTAGACGCATGTTAATTATAGAGAAGAATAGAAGGCAGAGGTGAACAAGCAGATTCTGGAGCCATAAAGCCCACTTACTAGCTACATGATCAGGAAGATTTAATTAGGCTCTCTGGGCCTCAGTTTCCTCATCCATAAAGTGGAGATATTAATAGAACCTACCTCTTAAAGTTGTTGAAGGATTCACTGACATAAATCATATAGAGTACAGTGCTTCTCAGGCAATTGACAACAAACAGGGACATAGGATTTAACAAAGTACCAAGCATTGTTCTAAGAGTCTTTCATGTGTGGATTCATATAACAGCAACCCTATGATGAAAATACTATTATTCCCATTTTACTGACAATAAACCAGAGATTTAGAGAAGTTAAGTAAATTGCTGAAGATCACACAGCTATTAACAATAAGAATCCCCATCTGTTTCACTTCAAAACCTGTGGTCTTAATGATTGCATTGATGTAATAACTGACTTAATCTTGTCTTTGAATCTATAAATCTTTTCTCGACCTGAATGCTGCTTGATTGAAGTCCTCCTAACTTCAGCTCACCATGACCTCTCTTGGCCCTGATTCTACCACATGGTTCTACTCTATTTCCTATTTCAAATCTCAGCTCATCCTTTTATGATAAACCCTCTCAGAGTTTGTCAGCCAATGTTATGACAGATAACAGCCCAGGGTCAGTTTTCTGTGGCTGTAGGCAGTAAGGTTACTTGTTTGAAAACAGCACCAGGTAGAAGAAGGTGCTGCAGGCATGGCAGGCAATATGACTGATGTTTTTAAGGTAATCCATTCTACAGATTCAGCAATCAAGGTTTTAAAAAATCTGGTGATTAATCTTAATCTCCACACTTAATCTGTTAATTGCTGCAAAAAGTAGGACTCCAATCTGGAATTTTTTACTCTGAGACTAGTGAACTACCCATATTCCTTCTGGATAGTTCTCTCTGTGTTTACAGAAGCCAAATTCTGTCTAGTTTGGAACCATCACTTCACTCAAGGTGGCTATGCCAAAATTATATTCAACAATAGCAAGTGAAAAGAAAAGAATTGAGGAATATCCATATCCTTGAACTTAGACTATTATAAACGTGTTTTGTTCATCTATTTAATATAATAAATTCTTTCTAATAAACATTTGCTCTTTTTCCCCGTTGATTCCTGCATCAAGATTTCCTACTTATGCGCTAAGAAGAGAACTTTTCACACTTCCGTCAACTCATTGATCTTACCAGTTCAAACATGGCCAGATGCCATTGAAGCTTGTAGGATACTAAGACTCCCAGAAAAATCTGCAGAAATTAAAAGTTTACAAAGAAAAATGATGGTTTACAAGTAGGAGTAGGAAATTGGGTAGTGTATGATACAATGCTCTCTTCTGGCCCTAAGTAGGGAGTTTATATATGCTAACTAGTTTCCATAAAGAGATTGGGTTTTTTCCTGCAGGCCTGGAGCAAATATTCTGTACCTTTTCCTGCAGGCCTGCAGCAAATATTCTGAGGTTTATGCTTTTAACAGTTTTGGATCAATATGCAAAGAGAAAAGCTAACTATTGAAAATTGAGAACACTTTGTGTTACCTTGGAACACAAACTATTCCTTAGCTATCTGCAGGCCTTGTGTCTTGGTGAAACCATGTCCATTATGTTAAAATATTGACTGAGACTTGTCCTCTGCTAGGAGGGGCAAGACAAGAGCTTATTCTTAAGATACTCAAGAAATTTATCTCTTGCTGATAAGTAATCATGACAGCAGCAAACCAAAGAGCTCTCAGTTTAACAAATAAATGATTCCCAGCGATCTCAAAGGGAGCACGAAGAACTTTATTAATGACTTTCCTAATGGTTGTACCCTGTTTATCAAATGACCTAAAGACAGTGTGGTTTCATGAAAACAGCCTAGCCCCAAGAGTCTGATGAACCTTGGGTTCAAATTCTTCTTCTGTCATCACTTACTTTCTTTTTCTGAGATCTGGTTTCTTCATCTTTAACAATAGGGATATCAGTATCTGGCACACAGTTGTCATAAAGAATGCACATTAGAACACCTGCAGAGAAAAAGGAAATAAAAGTTATACCTTTCCTTCCTTTTCTCTGAGAGACTTTTTGTAAAACAAATTTCTGGTACAACAGGACAAGTTGGCATCCATGATAAACCTACCTGATCTCAAATCTAGTACAGAGCTATATGCCTCTGGAGACCTAAGATAAGTTATACAATAACAATTTTAGTCCAACTTATTCAAAAGCTGGTTACAACTTTCCTTTGAACCTTCCCACTCTTTCAATAAAGTAAGTGTGGATACTTCTGGACACCTATCTGCTAGCTGAGAGAGAAAATTTCATGGAGATACTGTTCTGTGCTATCTGCTTATTTTGTACCCAGCAAGCTCTGTGCAGGGCAGGGAAACTGAAGTCTTTGAAGATCTGATGCTGGCACTCACCAAGAATTTTTTATAATTTGCATCTAGGAAATGCTTAAAGCAATACACTTGGATAATTAACTAACTTGGCATTGCTCAAAGTTCTGAGTGTGGAGAATTGATTAAAGGCAGCATTTCAAGTGTTGGCAAGGGGTAAATTGGGGTGAAGTTGTGACAGCTGAATTGAACAGATTGGGAGATAGATGTGTCAGGCCAGAGGTGTTTGAGAAATGTTTATAACCTCTGGGAAAACTTACCAAATTTTCCACTTCAGCATTTTCTTCTGCCTTTAACTTGGTGATGACACCCAAAGTCACTGGAAGATTGCATACAGGAGAGCTTTCCCATGGGCATGGGCATGAAAATCACAGCAAAACATCAGGAGAGCTTCCTCTCTATATGTGTCTTTGAGACAATACATTTGAAGGAGAAGATACATACATTAACCACTTTTAGAGTTCAGAGGTTCAGAGGTGAGACCTCTCTACTTACCGCTGAAGAAGTCTCTTGGAAAAGAAGTCTAGTGGGAAATAAAGTAATACACTGACTTTACTTACTTTGCCAATAATAAGCCATGGCCTTATAAGCCAATGACTTTGGGGAAAAAAATTGAAAAAGAGGGCAGAGAGACTTTGGGATCTTGGAAAGAAGAGGAAAAGGAGGTAGAGTTTGGGATTTTTTTTTTTTTTTTTTACTTTAAAAAAAGTCATGTAGGTAATTATATTATTATCTTATGGTATTATTCCAGTCTGTGGCAGCATCTGCAAAAATCTTCACTGCTCAGTCAACTCAACTTTGAAACACTCTCTACTGAGTGGCAATAGGACAGCCAAGTAGCCATTCTCCTCTGAAGGGGAATCCAACAGCATCTGATTCCAGGGCCTGGTGCATGAGGGAGTTTTCTAACTAACTTTACCTGCCTCTTCCCTTGTCTAATCTGATCTGGGTTGAAAGGGTCACCATGGAAGCTCACCTTAGAGTTGGCTTTTCCAACAAGAATCATAATCTGTACTGCTCTTCAGGCAGTGGGAGTTTTGGGGACTCCCAGTTGGCAGAGCCTCATTAAGTAATGAGACAGGAAACTTTTCACCCTGACAGTTCTAAAGAGATGAATAATAATTCCCTAGTGTTACTTCCTCATCAGCTCTTGCAGACAAATTAATTTCCTGCTTCTCATATGCTCATGTTCTTTTAAATTCTGCCTGTGTACACTGTAGCACTTTCTTCTCAATGGATCTACTTGTTATTTGAGGAAGGAGGAGATTAATCCACCCCAGAATAGAAAAACATTCCCAGATATGTTGCCTAGAAACCCAGGCTAGTTATGTATGATTGATATGGGCAATTCACATAAATAAATAGCAGCGTGTGCTTTTGCCTACTAGGAGCATGGAGGCCATTCACTTATTCCCCATTCATTGAGTCAAGAAAAATGTATTGCCTGCCATATTTCAGGCATGGTATGAAAGACTGAGGCTTTCTTCTGTGGTCCAAGAAGACCGGAGGAAGGCAATACAAAGAAATAATTTAAAGATAAATAGATATTAATACATTTTTAAACTCTTCAAAATTAAAAGCAGTTATAAGTCATTATTAAATAGATTATCTATTTTAGAACCAATGGAGACCTGGGGGAGGTGCACAAAGGTACAGTGGGGAAGAGGGGAAGAAAAATGTCCTCAGGTGAGTATGCCATAATTAAACAGAGCACGAGTTTTATTATGGGAGGCAGTCAATCCCTGAGACTGGACGGCTCATGCCAAGTCTCATAAAATGATGTGCCAACTTCAACCATAAAGTAACCAATCAATGGCTACTTTTATTGAGTTTCTAATGCATCCAGTGCTTTGCAGATGTTACTTCTCTGGGCCCTCACAGCAATCACTGGAAGAAGGGATTAGAGTCGATAGCTTCCTTTTGTTCACCTATACAAGCATTAACTGGTAGAAGCAAATTTAAAGTTAACAAACACCCCAAATACAGAAGCTAACTTGTATTGTAATTGGTCATTGCCTGCCAAAGCCTACAGTCTATATGAGGAGATGAGCCCTACATATTTAAAAAGCTAAAAATCAAGGACAACTATGCTAGGTGTTGTGTAGCTACAAAGATGAATCATTTTATCACTCATCTTTTTTATTCATCTGTTATATAAAAGCTATATTAAACGCCTCATAATATACAACAACATAGGTGTTAGAAGAGACCTACAAACATAGAACTGTTAGGAATAGCAATGACTTCTAGCTCATGGTAATTAGAAAATGACATTTGAACTGTGCCGTAAGAAGATCAAACTTTTTGCAAGTGGAGGAAAAAAAGGAATTTTTGACAAGAAGGTAGGACAAGTGTCCTGCACATGGGAACCTATGATCCATTTCAGAAAGGGCAAGTAGTCTGATAAGTACAGAATTAATAAGAAAGCACGATGGAAAGTGATGTCCAAAGAGGAGGTTGTGGGTCCAGTTGTGGAGTGAGTTTATGGTGTATCTCAGAGACAACTGGAAGCCACTGATGGCTTTTAACAACAGGATATTATCAGGTGTGGATTAAGTAAATATAAGTTAGAGAATGAAAAATTGGAGAACATACAGGTCATAGCCTAAGAAGCCAGTTAGGAACCTATTACTGTAGTTTAATAAAAAATACAGAAGTTAATGGCAGCCAGAGTAGAAGAGAGGGAATAGCTTTCAGAAACACTTAACAGGCAAGATTTAGCCACAGATTGAAGGAGAGTAGGAACTAAAGATGACACTATATGGTCTAGCTTAAGTACCATAAAGAGTATATTTGAGAGGAAAGATAAAGTCAGTGAAGATTCTGTTTAAGGTACAAAATATAAACTTAATACAGAGTATTTTGGGAAATCAATCACTGTGGACTGAGGTCAGTAATCAGAAGTCACCCAGAATTAACTTAAATGCCATGGCCCCAAGGATGAGGATAAGAAAGCAGGGACTTTTTCTTCTAGTTCTCCTATTACTGAACTTACACTTTATACTATGTTTGCTTAACTCTCTGATCAGGTGCTTTCTTTCTATATGTTATTAAGCTTCAACATCAAAAGTAGAATGCTGAGATTTCTTCCCCCAAAAAATGCTACAGAATGTTGATTGCAATAATATAGTGACAGTTATTCTACAGCAATTAGCAGTAATGACTTAATCTTACAAAGTACTCTACACCAGGGATCTCCAACCCTGGGGGCCACAAACCAATACTGGTCCATGACCTGTTAGGAACGAGGCTGCATAGCAGGAGCTGAGTGGTGGGCAAGTGAGTGAAGCTTCATCTGTATTGATAGCCACTGCCCATCACATGCATTACTTCCTGAGCTCTGCCTCCTGTCAGATCAGCAGTGGCCTTTGATTCTCACAGGAGTGTAATCCCCATTGTGAACTGCACATGCAAGGGATCTAGGTTGCATGTGCCTTATGAGAAGCTAATGCCAGATGATCAGAGGTGGAACTGAGGCAGTGATGCTAGAGCTGGGAGCAGCTGAAAATACAGATTAACATTAGCAGTGAGGTTTAACCATACAGCCCCTGTCCCCCACCCTGGTTCATGGAAAATTTGTCTTCTACAGCTGGGCACAGTGGCTCAGCCTGTAATCCCAGCACTTTGGGAGGCTGAGGTGAGAGGTCTCAAGCTCAGCGGTTTGAGACCAGCCTGGGCAACTTGGTGAGACCTCATCTCTACAATAAATTAAAAAATAAGCTGGGCGTAGTAGTGCACACCTGTAGTTCCAGCGACTTGGAAGGCTGAGGGGAAGCAGGTCGAGGTTGTGGTGGTGGTGAGCATGCCATTGCACTCCAGTCTGGGGAACAGGGTGAGACTCCAACTCAAAAAAAAGTTGTTTTACATGAAACCAGTCCCTATACACTTTTTAAAGCACTCTAACACTCATTCACTCAACAGATATTTCTGGCCCTCATCTACCACAGGTGGTAATGCTAGTGATCAGAAGTATATGCTATGGACTTGGGTTCCCTGGGATTGAGTCCTGGCTCTGCCACACCCTCACTGTGTCATCTTGGGCAGGTCTCTTAATTCCTATGTTCCATTTTCTCATCTTGTCTATAAAGTAGGGATAATACAGTAAGTCCCCTGCATATAAACCTTCAAGTTGTGAACTTTCATAGATGTGAATGTGCATTCACATGTCCAGTCCTGTAAGTTAGTTCACATATCTGGCATACATTGTCACATGCTGTATTATAAGATTAAAACTTTTTTTTATTTTTTGAGTTTTTTATGTATTGTTTGTGTGAAAAGTATTATAGTACTACATAGCCAATTGTGTTAGTTGGGTACCTAGTTTAACTATGTTGGACTTATGAACAAATTGGACTTATGAATGCACTTTTGGAACCAAACTTATTCGCATGTAGGGGACTTACAATACTAGTATTGGAATAATGGCTGACTGAGTTAATTCATGTAAAGCATCTAGAAAACTGCCTGGCACTCTTAAGTGTTCAATATGCTGTCAGTATTTTCTATAGGTCATTCTGTTGAATGCCTCAGGGTAGCCAAGGGGTTATTAAAGGCAGAGTCTGCACTTTGGGAGGCTGAGGTGAAAGGATTGCCTGAACCCAGGGGTGGGTTCAAGCCCAGCCTGGGCAACTTGGTGAGACCTCGTCTCTACAATATATCAAAAAATTAGTCAGGCATGGTAGCACACACCTGTAGTTCCAGCTACTTGGAAGGTTTAGGCAGAAGGGTTGCCTGAGCCCAGTGGGTCGATGCTGGGGTAGCCATGAGCGTGCCACTGCACTCTAGCCTGGGCCACGGAGTGAGACTCTGACTCAAAAAAAAAAGGCAGAGTCTCCCTCTTGAATGAGTAGAGAAGTTATTGAGAGAGAACTGGGTGCAAAATAGATAATTTGCAATATTTTTAATTGACAACTAAAAATTATACATATTTATGGTGTGCAACATGGTATTTTGATGTGTATATACATTGTGGCATGGCTAAATCAAGATAACTAACATTCATTATCTCACAAATTTATCTTTTTGTGATAAGAACATCTAAAATCTACTTTCTTGCAATACATTGTAATTAACTATAATTACCATATTGTGTGATGGGTCTTTAGAACTAATTCCTCCTGTCTAACTGAAATTTTGTATACTTTGACCAACAACTCTCCACTTTCCCTTTTCCCCAGCCTCTGGTTTCCACCATTGCACTCTCTGCTTCTATGCATTCCAATTTTTTAGATTCCACATGTAAGTGAGATCATACAGCATTTATCTTTCTGTGCTGGCTTATTTCACTTAATGTAATCTCCTCCCATTTCATCCCTGTTGTCACAATTGACAGTATGTCCTCTCTTTATGGCCAACTAATATTCCATTGTATATACCACATTTTCTTTATCCATTCATCCACTGAATTGACTCTTGGGTCAATTCCAAACATGGCTATTGTGAATACTGCTACAATGAACACGAGAATGCAGATGCCTCTTTGACATACTAATTTCATTTTAATTCATACTATTTTTAAAGCAAGTCCTCAAGAATGTGGTTATTTATCTTTGTACATGATCCCATCAGTTCCCACCACTACTGAAGTACTTAGAATAGTAGCTAGAATCAAGTGGGCACATCTAATAATATTTGCTAATATGTTTTTTATGTGTCCAAAGAGAGATGCTATTGAAATGTCAGTAAAATTCAAAAAGAAAAACTATGTTCAATTGGGGGAATCAAAGGTGCCCTTTGGACGCCTCCCCGGGAGGTAGCATTTGTGTTGCACTCAGATGAATAAGTGAGATTTGATGTTACGTCATGTGTCCCCACAACAGTCAGGAGGAAGGAAGAATACATTCTCTAATCTGCAGTTTATAGATGACACATTGCTGTAACAAAGCATGAAGGTGAAGTGACTTGCTCAAGGTCATACCACTATGTAGCAACAGCAGTGGGCTGGGAAATGAGTGCTCCCAGCTTCCAGGACAGTTCCATCTGGTTGAGACTGCATAGACTCTGCAGCTTCAGGGACAGCCTGTTTAGCACATTTGGCCTTCATTCGGGGCTATGGGTTATAAACAGACTGAATAAAGTTTCTCGCCCACGGCCTCTGAGTGCCACTGCGCACTCCACGTTGGGCATCTGCCTTGCAGTCATCACTGGCGATGGAATTAAAGCTCAGTGCAGAGCAGATGGGCCATTTCCCCATTCTGGCAGGCACACATTAGCCTCCCCTACTGCATCCCAGAGATGCTTACGACAGCAGCAGGGGAAGGGAAGCATGACCAGCGACTCAAGAGCACCATCTCTGGATGCTCCTCGCTCCAGGACAGCAGTGACAGGAGACAGGAGACACGCCAGGGTGCCTGGCAAAGCAGGGGCACCCAACAAACAATCCATGAAAGAACTTGACATTTGAAAAAGGGTTCAATATAGGCATTATGAGAAAAGTCACAGTGTGGACTTTCTTACACTTATTTTACAGCTTAGCACTATTTTTATTTTCAATTACATATTGGGAGTGGGAAGCGCCATCATCTTTTCAGATTTGACCCTCTAAATGTTGTAATTGTTTGAATTTTTTGCTTAAATCTTAATGTACAGTGGGAAAATGTATGCTAGTCTCTCGCCTTTTGGTTGAGCTCATTTTAAGAACAAAAGTATCTTTAAGTCCAGTAGGATCATAGACATCCTTTTATATCAAATGAGTAAAGCAAAATGTCAATGTTATTGCTATATTTGGGGATTTGTCCAAACTATTCCAAAAATAGAAGTCAATGAGATTATTTGGGTAGCAAATTTTTGACATTCTCTAGACTGCACATAGGAAGTTCACTGTGTTATTATTCCTTCACTTTTTAAAAACAATTAACTATCGGGAACTTGACAAATTTAACTTCTGGGCATGGCTGTGCTGACTACAGTGCAACCTTCTTCTGAGTGGCACACACACCATTGTCAAAACCAAGAGGAACTCATCAAAATTAGCCTCATGCCTAAAATTTGATGCTTCCAGTCCCCCAAGGCAGGAATAGAGAAATAAACTCTATAAGATAGAATGAGAAAACTACAGTGAAATGAGGAAGTATTTTAAATATCTGTTATCAAAACCATACTCAGGCCAAGATTTAGGCTCTGCTGAGGAGGCATACATTATTACAAGCTTTGTAGCTAAAAATTTGGTATATTCATAAAATATAATAATTGTTATGCAGTCATTAAAAATTATATGACCTAAATCAATTCAACTGGAAAGGCAATCATGAAGAAATGTTAAAGTAGAAAAAAAGCAAATTACAAAATTATAAAAAGCATGCCCCATTTTAACAATAAATATATCAAATTTTATATATATATATATATATATATATTTCCATATATGTGTCAGGCAGATAGATGGATAGATAGATGAGAGAGAGAGAGAGAGAGAGAGAGAGAAAGAAAGTATGTTTATATACAGTCAATTCTCTTTATATACAGTCAGTTCTCATTATTCTCATTAATTATGTTTTACAAAATCACATGAATGTTGAATTCGCCATTGTTCCTATGAGAAATACAGAGTTAGTTTTCTGTAACCTCTGGTCATAGCACTTTGGTTAACCAATGGACACAAAACCTTGTTTTATGATTGTTTCTGCTTAATGACATGTCATTTAATATATATTTTCATAATTAATTATATGCATTATCTCTTTACAATAAAACACTAGTCAAGAACAGTTTAACATTTTCCTGACACTGAGCAACATGAATGTAAATTTCTTTGGCTTTCAAACTCAGAACAATCCTATCCACTATGCTTACTTTTATCAGTCATTATCTCATGAGTCCACAAATTCCACCAACTTTTTATGTTTTCAATTGCTTTATCACACACTACAGGTGCTACCCTATTTAGCACTTTGCAGAGTGACCTCACATACACACAGATCAACCAGTTCCCTCTTCCTTTCTCTGGGTGTACCTTATTGTTGACTCCTGAACATTTACAGTCCATTGTCCTTTGACTTATGCCTGAACATACTTGTCTAACATGTTTATTTTCTCCATAAGGTACATCATGGCCTTCTTGAGTACAGGAGCACTAGACAGCACTACAACACTACACTTGGGGGCTATTTAAGCAGAAAAATTGCTAACAAAATGTGAAGAAATGACACTAAACAGACTACTAAAAAAATCTTGGAAAATATATATATTATATATATATATATATATTACAAATGTTTAACAGGTAATTTTTTGATGGTAATTTTTCTTTGTTTTTATCTTTCTTTATACCTATCAGTATTAGCTAAATTTTCTTCTACAAGAAGGAAATAAGGAAAAGGGAAAACTAAAGACACTGCAGAAAAGTGCACAGGAGTTAAGCAAGGCTGGGTATTGTGAGACTGTAAGCTAAGGCTTTGGAATTGGCCTTACCTTACAGCAGACATAAACAACAAATACAATCTCTAAATAAAAATGTTTATAAATCAGTTACTTTTTTAGAGGCAATTAACAAATAGAAAAAAATATGTAAGTGTTGGCCATTGAAAGAAAGAATGATTATAGAAAAGATATTTTAGCTTTACTTTTTTACTGCTTATACCATTTTCTGATCAAAATGTTATCTAATTATTTGACTTAGGAATAGTGATGTGCATTCTAAAATTCTGGGCCCAAGGGACTTAGCATTAAGAATTTGGATGATCTCTTTAATCCTTTGAATTCAATGAAAACAGGAAGCTGTGAGACCTTCAAGGTGGCACACCTTTAATTACTCACATACTTAGTTGAGGTGTGGGCAGTTCCTCGAGCATTGACTGATTTTCTTTCTGCATTAGCTCTGAGTCTGAACGAACTTTAACTTAATTTAAAAAAAGTCTCTGTGCTTGGATGAAAAAGCTAGAAATGGATTATGGTGAGCGACATGCTGTGATTCCCTTTTTTTAAATTTTTTTGGTCTCTATGATGTCACTTAAGACCATTTCCTGTAGTGCCAGAGCAATAGTATCATTGCATATTCTTCTCAGGCCATCGTGTGGAATAAGCAATAGAAATAAAATTACATTTCTTCTATGCAGTGCCATTTCTCTATAAATCTTGCTTAACAGATAGTATTTATCTGAGTCAGTATTTCCTTACAGACTGCCCAAATCCTATTAGTTCTAGTTTGGAGTCTGCAAAATAAAAGATAGACCTTCAGGTAGGAAGAAGAGCCATTTCCTGGAAAATATAGTCAATATAGCTTTTGGTGCCCAATATAGATTACCTATATACTGAACTGCTAAAGAAATTCAGCCCATCCATGAAGAGTAGAAAGTGTTAATCCAGTGAAGCACAATACACAGTTTCACACCCTTTATATTTATGCACTCATTCAACAAGTATTCTCTGGTTCTGAGTCTACCAGTTGCAGAGAACAATGTAAAAACATAGACAAGGTTTCTAATGTCATGTGTTGACCCTTTGGCTGAAGGAAAAACACAATAAACAAGAACACAAAGGAGCTTCAGACTGTGAGGACTATGAAGGAAAAAATCTTGGCTGGGTGTGGTGGCTCACATGGTGAGTGAGCACTTTGGAAGGTTGAGATGGCAGGATTGCTTAAGCCCAAGAGTTGAAGACCAGCCTGGGCAATATAGCAAGACTTTGCCTCTGCAAAAAACAAAAATAAATAAAAAGATGAGCTAGGTGTGTATGCCTGTAGTCCCAGGTTCTCAGGAGGCTGAGGTGGAAAAACCACCTGAGTTCAGGAGGTCAAGGCTGTGGTGAGCTGTGATGGAGCCACCGCACTCCAGCCTGGGTGACAGAGTGAGACCCTGGCTCAAAAAAGAAAAAAAAAGAAAAAAATTTAATAATAGAAAGTAATTGGGGGAAGGAGGAAAAGCAGATGAGGATCTTAGAAAGAGTGGTCATGCAAAGCCTCCCTGGGGACATGATTTTGAGCTGAACACAAAAAGGTAAGAAAGATTCAGCCAACCAAGAGCTGGGGATGAAGCATTCCCGCAAGAACGATATATGCGAAGGCTCTGAGAAGCCTTGGCATGCCCAGTGTGGCTATATCACAGTAAGAAGAGTAGGACACAGCTGTATTAGAGAGAATGTATAGGAAAGAGCACACTGGCACAATTTTCCCTTTTAAAATACCTCTTCACCTATTGAAGGGTGTAGATTGTAAGGGAACAGTCAAGAAAACAGAAATACCAGTAAAGAGGCTATTACTGAGGTCCATATAAGAGAAATGTTGGTAAGTTCAAACCTGGGTTGTAGAAGTAATAAAGAGGCATGAACTGGATAGAGAGGTATATTGGAGGTAGAGGAAAAACAGAACTTGGAAATTATCTGGATCTAGGAAAGGATGGTGAAATAGAAATAAATTCAAAGTTATTCTTAAATTTGAGGCTTGAGAAACCAGGTAGATTTAGTCATCACTTATTGAGTTGAGAAAAGCTGGGACTGAGGACTTGTTAGGGAAGTAGTCTAGAGTTCTGTTGGGACATACCGAAATTTGGATGTCTAGTAGATACCTAAATAGTGTCAAGCAGAAGTACATATGAGTCTAGAGTGTAGGAGATAAGTCTCAAGAAATAAATTTGAGAGTCACTTAGCTACTGATGGTAATTAAGGCCTTGGAGCTAGGTGAGGTCATCTAGGAAGGAGTGTAGATCTGTAGTGAAAAAGGCAAGATCATCAGTTAAGGAACTAGGAACTGTGGAAGGTTTGACAAGAGAGGTAAAAATATGAATTAATTGTTCCAAAGAGAGATAGAAATTGAACTCACTAGGGAACTATAGGTGGTGACTGAGTGTCATTTGAAATTTATAGTCATTCTTTAATGTGAAAACAGTAAGTCAGGCTTTATGATTTTCTTCAGTCAAGTTTGGCTGCTACTGTACAGGAACAGAAAAGATGGATAGTACTTCTCACCAAGGGTTGGGTTTAATCAGTCAAGGACAATGAAGGGAAGGTGAGACAAAGGAGTTAAAGGTGCCTGCAAGAGAGGGATTATAATGAAAGACTATGAAATCAGTTTAAGTAAGGAGAGAAGCTAAGACAGGAGGTGAGAGGTTGATGGATAACAAAAAGAGGCAGTGTCATTGGGTTGGAAGATTCAGCAAAATCAAAAAACTGTTGCACAGAGACTCTTAGAATAAGCTAGCTTCAAGTTACTGTTATTGACCAGGAACAACATGCTTAAAATCAAAATTTCTGAGATGGTACAGATACTAGTGATAATACAACTTAGGATGTGACCATGAGAGTCTGTGGCTGAGGTGGAGAGGAAAATTAGATTATGTCTTTTGATACTCAGCAATTTCTTGTAAAAAAATCAAGCCAAACATACCACTTTGGAGTGGTAAAACAAATATTCTATTTGGAATTAGAAAACCATGGATTATGTAATACTTCTGCCATTTACTAGTGACATGACTTGAAAAAGCCCTCAGTGTATCAGTTTCATTACCTGAAAACATGAGGCTAATAATGACTAAGTCAACATTCACAATATTATTGTCATTTATTTAGTACAGTGACATATATCAGACTCATTTTAAAGCAGAAAACCACTATAAAATTCAAGCCATAATCAGGATTATTTTACAGGTAAGAAACCAAGACTCAAGAAAACCAAATGATCAAGGCCAGATAGTAAATGAAGGAGGCATAATTAAACTCCCATCATTTGATTCATAATCTAGAGCTCTTTCCATCATATCACTTAGCATTTTATCACTCATACAATCTGCATTCCATGTGTGAAAAACAAATGACCTTGCACATTTTTATCTTTGTGCAAATAAACTCATAACAAGAAGCATGGTGGCACCCTGAATTATAAATATAAATTGATTTTTCATGAATTGTCACCCAAAAAAGCAGAAATCCTCAATACCCCACCATTATAAAACATTACAGTCATGCACCTGATAACAACATTTTGGACAATAATGGACCATGTATTGGGTGATGGTCCCATAAGATGTTCACACTGCATTTTTACTGCACCTTTTCTACATTTAGATACAGAAATACTTGTTGCTGTGTTACAACTGGCTTCAGTATTCAACTCAGTAGCATGCTGTACAGGCTTATAGCCTAGAAGCAACAGGCTGTACCACATAGCCTAGGTGTGCAGTAAGCTATACCATCTAGGTTTGTGTAAGTACATCCTGTGATGCTCACACAATGACAAAATTACCTGACACGTTTCTCAGAACATATTCACATCGTTAAGTGACACTTGACTGTACTTCCTTGGGTCAAAGAATAAGGCTCCAAACAACTAATTATTTTGAGTATTAATGCTCAATACAGATTCTCTTAAGACTTGTGTGATTACAAGAGCAATCCACATTATAAACACTAGGAGTTTTTATGTTTGCATTACCTAGAGTGACACGCATATATTAAAACTAAACTTTGCAAACAAAGAATACAATCTCTTTCCTGGCCCAGAGCATTCTATTAGCCATGGGAGAAAATGAAAGTGGAAGCAAAGGGTATTTAAATAGCTGTTTAACTCACTCAGATAACTGAACCAATACAAGTAAACTATAATACTTCATGCGACCCCATGAAAACCAATCAACGAGAACAATAAACTAAATTTAGAACAGCAAGAAAAAGAAATAGCATATTTTATCTCTCTTCTTTGATGCCTGGAAGGAACAATGTAGTATGGGAATGCTGACTAAATTACAGTATGAACACTGCAACCTAAATTATATCGTACCGCGCTTGTAAAGGAAACACCAAAAAAGTGGTCATCCCGGCACGTGAGATTGAGTGTAAACTCCTAGAGTCCACGCTTCCTCTCCTAAAGGCATCACTGTGGCAACTACACCCCACACACGTGTTATCAACACACACCAGAAAAAAACTGCCCATTATTAGCCAACCATTCCAGCCTCCCTCTTTAAATTATAGGGTCAGTCTGTGGAAGGAGATTATCACAGTCTTGCTCATTTTCTGTCTTATAAAATAAAACCGCCTCCCATTTTTGGTTGGCTTTTCCAATTCTACCTTTTTTCTTTATTTTTCTAAAGGGAGCCTGAGATGAGATAAGGAAAATCATTTGCTTCAGTAAACATGATTCAGCTTGCCTCCTACACTGCTTGTCACCAAGTCTCCTTCCACAGTTTCACTCACTTCCACAGTAAACACTTGAGTCGGGCTTCTAGATAAGCTCAGCTAGAGTTACTGTGTGTAGGTGTCTGTGGGCGTGTGTCCTTGGAGGATCAAGGCTGAAACTGTATCCCTCCAGGTATTGTACAAGATATTGCTTATACTAATCACCTGTCTGTTCCCTAGTACCCACGACTTCTTAAAAATTGCTATTCCAGACCTTCATTCTGTTACTCAAGCTCTCAGTCCCATCTCTGTTCTTTCCATTTTTAATTAAATGCCTTTTCTTCTATTCAACTGAGAAGATGGCAACTATAAGACATGAACTGCCCTATCTCTCCCAGTCCAAATATTCCAGAATCTGTAGAATTTGCTTTCCTCGTTCCCTTCCTCCCTCCTTTCTTCTTTAACTTAAGACCTTATTTCTTCTCCGGCATACCAACCTAAAATACAAGGGGGACCTCTCAAAAAATGGAATTTATTTATAGAAAATTGTGTATTTATTCTCACATGTTTAAATATCAGTCACCTTCAAAGTACTCTCTGTTTGATGCAATACACCTATCGAGATGCTTTTTCCACTGCTCAAAACAGTTTTGGAGCTTGTCAATTTGTATACCTTTTAGTGCTTCTGCTGTTTTGTGTTTCACCTCTTCCACATCAGCAAAATGTTTCCCTTTGAGGACTTTTTTCATCCTGAGAAACAAAACAAAAAGTTTCCTGGGGTAAGGCAGGTAAATAGGGAAGGTAGAGTGTAGAGGTCATACCTTTTTGGTCAAAAACTGCTGAACACCCAGAGCAGTATTGGCAGGTGCATTGAAGAAGAAGCAGTAACGTGTTTGCTGCAACTCAGGACATTTCTTCTGTAAATCGTGACGCAATCTTCTCAAAAAACTTAGGTTAAACCAAAAACTGCTTGACGCTTGCACTCTACCCTCCCTATTCACACAATCTCACCCAGAACAACTTTTTTTGTTCCCCTGATGAAAAAAGATCTCAAAGGGAAATGTTTTGCTGATATGGAAGAGGTAAAACAAACACTGGCAGAAGCACTTAAACACATCAAAATTGATGAGTTCAAAAACTATTTTGAGCAGAAGAAAAAGCATCTCAATGGGTACGTTGCATCAAAGGGAGAGTACTTTGAAGGTGACTGAAGTTTAAACATGCAAGAATACCCAAATTTTATAAATAGATTCCAGGTTTTTTTTTTCTTTTTTTGTCCTCTCCCTGTACACATAATGCTTTTAAACCTCTTCTTATTGAAATATAAAGATTCATCTCAAAACGCATCTCCGATAGAAAGTCTTCCCTCACTGCCCCAGAAAAAAAAAGAGACTCTTATCACAAATACAGAGCGTGGCATAAAATGTAAAATGTATACACATTTTAATAAAGGAAAAAACTATTTAAATTGTAATACTCAATATATACT
>CAUYQG010033406.1:0-56352 GCA_963574415.1 Tarsius wallacei | reverse complement strand
CAGCAAAATTGAGAGGAAGATACAGAGATTTCCCATATGCTCCTGCCCCCACACACGTACAGCTTGGCCCATTATCAACATTCCCCCTCAGAGTGGAGCATTTGTTAAAACTGATGAAGATACATTAATACATCATGATTACCCATAGTTCACACTAGGGTTCACTCCTGGTGCTGTGCATTCTATGGACTTAGACAAGTGTGTAATGACATGCATCCACTATTGTGGGATCATTCAGAGTATTTTCACTGCCCTGAATCCTCTTTGCTCTGCCTATTCATGACGCTTTCTCCATTGACGATCCCCCCGGCAAACACTGATGTTTTTACTGTCTCCATAGCAGCAGAAAAAAAAAAGTTTTGCCTTTTTCAGAATGCCATATAGTTGGGATTATACAGTACGTAGTAATATGCATTTAAGATTCCTCCATGTCTTTTCATGGCTTGATACCCATTTTCTTTTTAACACTGAGTAATATTCCATTTTCTGGATGTATCAGAGTTTATTTATTCATTTACTTATGAAAGACATCTTGGTTACTTCCTGGTGTTGAAAATTATAAATAAAGCTGCTATAAACATCTGTGTGCAGGTTTTGATGTGAGCATAAGTTCTTAACTCCTTTGGGTAAACACCAAGGAACGTGATTGCTGAATCCTGTGGTAACAGTACATTTAGTTTTATAAGAAACCCCCAAGCTGTCTTCCAAAGTGGCTATATCATTTTGCATTCCAACCAGCAATGAGAGCTCCTGTTGTTCTACATCCTTGTGAGCATTTAGGATTGTCAGTATTCTGGATTTTGGCCACTCTAGTAGGCATGAAATGGCATCTCCCTGTTGTTTTAGATTGCATTTCCCTGATAACATACGGTGTTTCCCTGATAATATACGGTGGAAAATATGCTTATTTTCCACGTGTGTATCTTTTTTGGTGAGGTGTCTGTTAAGGTCTTTGGCTTATTTTTTAATTGGGTTGTTTGTTTACTTATTGTGTTTTAAGAGGTTTTTTGCATATTTTAGATAACAGTTCTTTATCAGATACATCTTTTGCAAGTATTTTCTCCTGGTCTGAGGCTTGTCTTCTCATTCACTTGACATGGTCCTTTGAAAAGCGAAAGTTTTAAATTGTAAGGAAGGTAGCTTATTATTTCTTTCCTGGATTGTGCCTGTGTTGTTGTATCTAAAAAGTCATCACCACACCAAAGGTCACCAAGTTTTCCTCCTACAATATCTTCTAGGATTTTTATAGTTTTGTGTTTTGCATTTAGGGCTATGATCCATTTTGAGTTCATTTTTGTGGCAGGCATAAGGTTGAAATTCACTTTTGCTTGAAGGTGTTTTAAAAATGATTCTGCTTCTAGGCAGCCATAATTTTTAAAAAATAGTTTCCCAACTGATAGCCATAGAGTTCCTTTTCCCTAATTGGAAATAAATTGAATATACAAAATGGATTTCTTTTCTGATAAAACACAAGCAGCACAGTCATGACAAAATAACTAAAGGCTCTGTCCTTGGAAGAAGGAATCCTGGCTGTCACTTCCTTAAGTTGAATTAGTGACGGTGGATGAGAGGTCTGTGCTTAAAGGGCTGGTGGCGATAGTCCTGAAGCCTGCCCTACACATTGTATTTATGGGTCTTCTGACCAAATTCATTTATTAGGGACACATATGGGAGCCAAGAAGTCTGATCACATGCTGTTGATATCATCTTGCATTCCCTCAGTCAGTCTTAGGAGAGGCCACTTATTTCTCCCAAACTGCTCCAGCTGCCAGGGAGACTGCCATAAGTAGTCACAAGACTTTGGGGGCATGAAATGGAGCGAAAATATTTTAATTTGTTTTGAAAATTAAACATGCAATAAATCACAAACTAATCAAAACCTTCCTTCGACCCAACTTGGAACCACTCTCTCTCTGGAGCCTTTTGCTTAGTGCTTCTTCCTTATTAGACCAATATTTTCAGGGACTTATCTCCAATCTCAGAAACAAGCTAGAACACTGAATATGACAAATGCATTCCTAGGAAACCATATATCTAAAAGACTCTGCAATATACAGTTCCAAATATATGTGCGATTACCTAGTGGAACTTCTTAATTTGAACTACAGGGCTGACTGTAGGAGTATGCAACCTACTTTTTTGAAATAATGACTTTTGAAAATCTACTCCATCTCAACTTTTTGGTGAGAAGACGCAAAATTGTGGGTTCATATGCAAACAGGCAAGAGCGTGGTGTGCCGGAGAAGAGGGCACGAGTTCAAGTTCCTCTCTGCTGTGAACTAGCTGCAAGACCTTCAATAAGAACTTAACTTTTCTGAGTTTCAGTACACTACTATGCAGAAAGAAATAGAGATGATAACACAGACTCAACTCACGGGGATCACCACAGACATGAAATGAGAAAAAATGAGAAATAGTTTTTATAAATTTACAATGTTAACAAACTGCTAAAAGTATGAGCTTCAGTTTGAGAAAAGCTGAAATGGCTGGGTTTTGCCTTCAGATGATCTTTCTTTGCTGCCATGTTTTCCTGGCATTCCCATAACGCCACCAGTGCTTGGGGTTAAGTGAGTCAACCTGAGAATACCATGCAAATAGGTAATGCATGTTTCTAAAAATGAAGACTCATTCAAGCAAAGACCCCATCCACATTTATTTGTTCCATTGATTAATAATAATGATGGTCATGTAACAGGCTATTCCAATGTCCTCTTTCAGACTGCAAAGGTCAAATACCCCTAGATTCCAAAATAGGATGTTTAGATCATTTATGTAAGATTTTCAGAGGATAGCACAAAACTCAGTTTGGTACCCTTAGGCCATTACCTAAAGGGGATCAAGTTAGAGGTCGGCCAAAGCAATAGAAGATGTCTGTGTAGAGAGGTGTCAGAGACCTGTGTATTTCCCTTTCCCTTCCCCCAGCGCATCTGATGTCTGGCTGAGAAGAGTCCTTGACTTACTTGCTGTAAGCCTGTGTTTCTTTGTCAAGCAGTTGCAATCCAAGCATCTCACCGGGGCCATCTCTGAGGAAGCCACAGAGTGCCCTGAGGGAGGTAGTTAGGAAATCTGCCATGCCCAGGGTGCCATCTCCATTTTATGTCTTTGCAGGCAAGAGAATGTCTCTCTTCCCTTATCTGTCCTCCTACAGTCCCCTCCATCCAATCTTTAATTCTGCAGGTCCAGAGACACCCTAGGAGGAGGGAAACAGAGACAGCCAGCAAGGTATGAAAGCAGAGAAAAGTCAGCTACTCGGCTGCTTCTCTGACAGAGGCAGGCTGATGATCGAAAGTAGAAAATGTTTTAAACTGAATAAGAATATGGAGTTATGTGATTCTGACTCAGGAGTGGATATTGACATGCTGAATGATTCTTCTTGTGCATGAAAGTGACTTGAAGACTTATTATATGAGAATGGTGAGAAAAGCTGTGTGATTTGTGTATATTTTTAGTATTTTTGCTTAATTTTTAAAATGTGTCTTATTTAACGGCATTATCAGAGAACAATTTCTATGTTCTTCAGAAGAGGTTGATACTTCCTTTGTGAATTCTAGTACATGATCACTTTTTGTATGATTCATGTATTTTTGAAAAATAAAAAAAGTTTTATTTGTAAAGTACAGGGTTCTATACACATTGATCAGGTTAAATTTATTAATATTGTTGAAATGTTTGCATTTTATAATTTTCTTCTCTGTCTGTTTGCTCTTTCTGAGAAGTATATATTAAAATCCTCTACAACTAATAGTTGTAGTTGTTAAATTTCTCCTTGTAATTATGTCAGTTTTTTGCTTTTATATGTTCTAAGGTTAGCTTGATAGGTACATATACCTTCATTTAAAAAAAATCTTTTTGGTGATTATTATATAGTGTCACTTTTTATTTAAATTAAATTATATTGTGTTAATATTAATTTTATTAATTCTCTTGAATTTCATTTTAAATTGTATTTTGCCTGATATTTAGTATTTCCACAACAAACTTTTTGGTTAGTTTTGCCTTATTCCATTTCTTGGTTTTCAACCATTTTGTATAATTATTTTTCAGTTTATTCTTTTGTAAGCAGCAAATAATTTTATTTTGATTTTGTGCCTAATATATAAACCTCTGTCTTAAAGCAAGCTTCAGGACAAGGAAAATTATCAAGGATAAAGAGGGCATGATATTAGCAAAGGGGTGAGTTTTCTAAGAAGACATAACAGTCCTTAATATGTATGTGCCTAACAACAGGGCATCGAAACACGTGAGGTTCAAAACTAATAGTACTGCAAAGAGCAATAGACAAATCCACTATTATACTTGGAGAAAGAAATACCCTTCTATCAGTAATTGACAGAAACAGCAGGCACAAAATTAGTAAGGATATAGTTGAGCTGAACAGCACCATCAATCAACTGGATGTAATTGACATTTATGGATTACTTCATCTAACAACAAAAGAATGCATATTTTTCTCAAGTTCGCATGGAACATTCACCAAGGTATACCAAATTCTGAGCCATAAAAACACACCTTAACACAGCTTTTAAAGTATAGAAATCATGCAAAGTGTGCTCTTATACCACAAATTTTTTTTCTTAAATTTTTTAGTATTTGCTATAAATGCTTATTTTATTTTTTTATATACAATATTTTTTTATTGTGATATTGAGGGGTACAGTTAAGGGTTACGTACACAAATATGTCTCGTTCAGGCACCCTTGTTGATAAGAAGTGTCCCCCATCCCCAGACAGGTATTTACTGCCATTAATCCCTTCGAACTAAAGTAGAAATCAATAACAAAAAGCTGAAAAATCCCCAAATACTTGGAGATTCAGCAATACATTTATAAATAACACACTGGTGAAAAAAGATGTCTCAAACAAAATTTTAAAGCAAAATAAAAATACAACTTATTAAAATATGTAGGATGTAGTGAAAGCAATACTTAGAGGGAAATTTATAGCATTGAATGCATAGAAAAGGAGAAAGATTTAAAACCAATAATCTTCTGCCTCAGGGAACTAGAAAAAGAGAAAATTAAATCCAAAGGATGCAGAAGACAAGAAATAATAAAAATCAGAACAGAAACTAATAAAGTGGAAAACATAAAAACAATAAAGTCAGTGAAGCCAAAAGTTAGTTCTTTGGAAAGATCAATAAGATTGATAAAGTTCTAACTAGGGCAGCTAAGGAAAAAGAGAGGATACACAAATGAAAGAAAGTTCATAAACTTCTGATTCCATGGACATTAAAAGCATAATAAAGGAATACTATGAACAACTCTATGCCTGCAAATTTGATAACAGATAAAATGGACCAATGACTTGCAAAAATCTCTGACTTTCAATTGTTGAGTTTATTTGTTCACAGTTATAGTAATTATCTATATATTTGAATTATTTCTTCCCTCCTATTTTATATTTTCTATTTATCAAAATTTATCATTCTTGTTTTTCTTTCCTATCTTCTATTGAATTAATCTATTTTTAAGTGCCATCTCCCCTGTTCTCCTACTCTCAGTTTGAAGGTTGTGCATTCTGTTTCTAGCATTTAAATAGTTTATTCTTAAAGACACAAACTGACATTGATCGTTATTTCTTATTGTCATTTCCTCCTTCTCTTGCAGCAATAAAATGGTTCATATTAGTTGAGATAACAATAGGAGTTTGGGTGGAGTGGTGGAGGGGAAAGCTTGATTTACATGAGGTCCAGAGAAAGTGAGAGATAAACAATTAGAGCAGCAATCAGAGACAAGTCTTTTCAGGAGTTAAAAAAAAAATAGGCCAGGCTTGGCGGCTCACACCTGTAATCCCAGCACTTTGGGAAGCTGAAGCAGGAAGATTGTTTGAGCCCAAGAGTTCAAGACCAGCCTGGGCAACAAAGTGAGACCTAATCTGTATAAAATGTCAAAAATTTTGTGTGGTGGGGAGGTATGAACTCATAGTTCCAGCTACTTGGGGGGCTGAGGTGGAAGAATTGCCTGAGCTCAGGAGGTTGAGGCTGTGATGTGAGACTCGGACTCAAAACAAAGCAAAACAAAACAAAACAAAATAAAAACAATGGTGCTGTAGCATTTATACCTTCATTGGCAAAAAAAAAAAAAAAAAAAAACCAAAAAAACCCCCACGAAACTCAACCTCACACCTTATACAAAAGCTAACTCAAAATGAAGCATGATCTTAAATGTAAAACATAAAACTATAAAACTTAAAGCAATAACAATTTATTAAGGTGAAATTCATGTAGCATACCACTAACCATTTTAGAAAGAACAATTCAGTGGTCTTCATAATTTCACAGTGTTCTATAAACATCTCCAGTACATCCCCAAACATTTCCATCACTCCAAAACTCTGTACCAATTGAGCAGTTTTTCCCCATTCCCTGCTCCCCCACCCCCCTGACAATCACCAATCTGGTTCTGTCTCTATAGATTTAGCTACTCTGGATATTCTGGAGTTGAGAAGTAGGTTTGTTTTTGTAAAGAGAACAGAGCAATGAGGCAGTAGCTGGTAGGGACACGAGGCCACACAACTAAAACCTGAACCCCGTGCTCTTTCCATCTGAAGGTGAAATCTATGCACTGTTCAGAGTTCTTTGAAGGAATGTCTTTCTTGTGGTAACTTTATTTTTTTATTTTTATTTTTTGAGTCAAAGTCTCACTCTGTTGCCCAGCTTGGAGTGCAGTGGCATGCTCACGGCCACCACAGCCTTGATCTGCGGGGCTCAGGCAATCCTTCCACCTTAGCCTTCCAAGTAGCTGGGGTTACAGGTGTGCACCACCACACTGGGCTAATTTTTCGATTTATTGTAGAGATGAGGTCTCATTAAGTTGCCCAGGCTGGTCTCGAACCTGTGGGCTCAGGCAGTCCTCTCTTCTTGGCCTCCCAAAGTGCTGGGATTATAGGCATGAGCCACTGCATCTGGCCCATGTAGTCACTTTAAATGTCATTTCCCCAGCATTCTATTTAGAGAGTCCTGGCTCTTTCTTAATGTCCACTTCTGAGGCAGGGAGCAGAGTAAGGGTGGGGGAAGGAGTCTCTATTCTTTCTGGTTCCCAACAGTCCTCATCCAGGCAGCTACTGACATGATTCTTGCAGTACCTTTGAAGACTGTTTTTACCTGACCTTTATAGTCCAGAAGGGGACAGACAGAGAAGAGGTAAGAGCTGCCAAGTCTCGCTTATCTCAATGTCACAGCGGGGGAGCACTTCGAACGGCTCGTGGATGATGCTAGACATTCTCGACTGGAGGAACTGAGATCTTCCAAGGCTATGCATGAATGTGGTTCTTCGCTGGAAAGCAACGTTTACATATTAATTACAGCCACTATATAGTGGGCACTTTTTAAGCTAGTACTATGGCTGAGTGCGCTCTGTGCTTACTCTCACGTGGTTTCATAACCACGTTGTGAAGTGGGTGCTATTATTGCTAGCATTCCCATTTTACAGATGAGGAAACTGAGGCTCCCAGCAGGTAATTAACTAGCTCAAGATAATATAACTGGAATAGATGGGACACCTATCAGTTTGATTTTGAAGCCTGGCTTTGTTTAATGTTGCCCGAGGTTTAGCTGAACTTTAAAAGCATCTCTGGGATGATGGAGGAGCAGTGGCCCCAGGACAGTTTGGCAAGAGAACCCTGCAAATGTCCTTTGAGGAAGTCAATTATATTTTGTATTCTCCTATTCAATCAGCCCCAGTGACTCAATGTTTCCTTACATTTTATGCATTTTGCTTCGCAGTTAAAATTGGCTAGATGTTACCCTTGGCACTGAACCAGTGCTTTTTTATTTTTCTCACGTTTGCATTCAGCCATTTGAGGGCTGCATTTTGTCCCTGTTTGCTCCCAAGATCTGGTTTGGCTCCATTCGATGCTATTGACTTACTATTTCCTCACTTGACATTTCAGCAGCCTTGCTTCTCACTTTCTACCCTCGGGATGAATGTTCAAGTGCAGTTTTTCACACCCTCATTCACACTTGCTCTCTCTCCCTCTTCTTCTTAAAGCAAGTGAGCCCCGCTCAGATGTCAGGTTGGGCTCAGGGGAGCCTTCTCCTTCGTGGGCTTCTCAGTGTGAGGTTGTGCTCGGCTGCCTGAGGGACATCTGGCCACAGGGGTGTGCCTTTCTGAGGACCATTTAAAGGAGGCTGGGCATGTGGTTGCAAAAACATACCTTTTACGGGCATCAGAGATAAACTCAGGAATCTCAAGCAGTGTTCAGTTTGTGGTGCTGGTGGTGAAGGTTTTGTCTTGTTTTGGCAAATTTGAAAGCGGGAACAAAACAGATGGGAGACTCTCAACCACAAAGAAATGTCTCACAGAAACCAGGGGAAGAACACCCAGAAGTGATTTAAGAACCTGTGTCTGCGAGACGTTGAATATATAAGATATTATCACTGTAGCCAGCTAGGAGAAAGGGGCGAGGGACACTCTGTACGACGTTTGCAACTTCTTGTGAGTCAACTATTCCAATATAGGAAGTTATAATAATTATAAGGATTTAAAATATTTCAAAAGCTTTGCCTACTTTAGTATCTAGATTCATATCCATATCCAAACCAATCTGACTACAGATTTACATTTGGGGATTGAGTAGAGATGACCTTGTTATGCCTCTACCCTGTGGCTTTGAATGCCACACTCCCCCTTAAAAAAATTAATGGCTTTTGAGATGTAACTCACATGCCATACAATTCACCCACTTAAATTGTACAATTCAGTGACTTTTAGCATGTTCACAGAGTTGTATAACCATCACTCCGAAAAGAAATCTCACACCCACAGCGGTTACTCCTTATTCCTTCCATACACCTCCCTCAAGCCCTAGACAACCACAAATCTCCCTTCTGTCTCTGGATTTGCCTATTCTAGATCTATATGTTTTTTGAGACCAGGTCTCACTCTGCCCCCCCAGGCTGGAGTGCAGTGGCACCATCGTGGCTCACCACAGCCTTCACTTCCTGGGCTCAGGTGTACCCTTCAACCTCAGCCGCCTGAGTAGCTGGGACTACAGGCACCTGCCACCATGCCTGGCTGATTTTTTGACTTTTTGTAGAGACGATGAGGTCTGGCTATATTGCCCAGGCTGATTTGGAACTCCTGGGCTCAAGCAATCCTTCTGCCTTGGCCTCCCAGAGTGTTGGGATTATAGGCGTGAGCTGCTGAGCTTGGCCTTTTTCAGATATTTTATTTTACATAAATGGAATGATATAACATGTAGTCTTTTGAGACTGGCTTATTTCCCTCAGCCTACTGTCTTCAAATTTCATCCACATTATGGCATGCATCACCACTTCAGTACTCTTTATTGCCAAATAATATTTTATTGTATAAATATAAAACATTTTATTTATTCATTAGTTGACAGACTTTTGAATTGTTTCCACATTTTGGCTATTATAAATAATGCTGCTATGAACATTCATGCGCAAGTTTTGTGTGTTTATATGTTTCCAGTTCTCTTGTTAATATATCCAGGAGGAGACTTGCTGGATCATACGTAACTATGTTTAACAATTTGAGAAACTGCCACACTGCTTTGGAGAGCAACTGCACCATTTGACATTGTTACCAGTAGTGTATGATTGTACCAATTTCTCCATAGCCCTGTCAACACTTGTTATTATCTGTCTTTTTGATTCTAGCCATTCTAGTGGGTGTGAAGTCGCCCAGCAACTTCTGGCAACTCTCAACCAAAATGTCTCAGCTTCTACCCATAGCAAATTCAAAAAATCTTGGGTTGAGTTTCAGTCGGTATATCTTGATGTACAGTCATGCATTGTCAAGACAATGCATGCTGAGAAATACATCCATGGGCAATTTTGTCATTGTGCAAACATCAGTGTACTTACACAAACCTAGATGGAACAGCCTGCTACACACCTAGGCTATACAGTACAGCCTATTGGTCCTAGACCACAAAGCTGCACAGCATGTGACTGTAATGAATACTGTAGGAAACTGTAACACAATGGTGATTATCTGTACAGCAAAACATATCTAAACATAGAAAAAGGGCAATAAAAATATGATGTGATAGTCTTATGGAGCCAAACATCGCATATGCAGTCTGTCATCAACTGAAACATCTTTCTGTATATTCACGACTGTATATTCATGAAGATTTTGAGACTTGGAGAAATGTCTGCAAATGATCCCATCAAAAAAGTGAAAAGACAATCCATAGAATAGGAAGAAATAGGCTGGGCATGGTGGCTCAGCCTGTAATCCTAGCACTTTGGGAGGCTGAGGCGAGAGGATTGCCTGAGCCCGTAGGTTAGAGACCAGCCTAGGCAACATGGTGAGACCTCATCTCTATAAAAAATAAAAAATTTAGCTGGGCATGGTAGTGTGCACCTGTAGCTCTGGCTACTTGGAAGGCTGAGGAGCCCAGCAGGTCGACGCTGGGTGGCCGTGAGCGTGCCATTGCAAAAAAAAAAAAAAGTTGCCTGTCTTGCTGAAAGTCAGATTCAGGACTTGTTGGGGAAGTCTCTGCTCTACAAGAATCAACTGACTAGACCCTTTAGTTGCACAAGGAGACATCAACTGCCGACTTACTGCACTGACTTGACAGTTTTCTTTTTTGCTGAGGCTTTAAACAGAGAAGCTGGGTTCTTCTGGTTAGTGGAAATTCCTGGGTGTGTTTTAGTCAAAGCAATGTCTTTGCAGATTTGCTTTTGTTTATTTGGTGGTGGGGTGTATGGGGGAAAATGCTTCTTGGCACTCTGCACTGTGCCTGCACTGTGGTGCGTTCTGATGGAGATGGATGATGTTTGTTTTTCTTCGAGTTATGTATGAGAGAAGAGCACAGAGCAAAGGAGCCGTAGGGACGGCTTTCAAAGGAAGCCTTCTTATTCTGGGCTCACCTAGAGTGAGTTTTGGGGCCCAGATGGCAAAGTGCAGCACTGAATTGGGACAGAGAGTGATTCTCCTCTCTCAGCAGCCTGGGGGTGGCGTGTTGAGGGCACCGGGGTAGTACCCTTGATGTTTCTGCAAAGGTACCTTCAGAATCCGCTATAGTGAGGCTCGCCTGACTGCTTTAAGATCAGCAGCCCAAAAGGAGATAGGACAGGAGAGGATGGGAAAAAGCAGAGCAGAAGCATGTGGCGATGGAATCATAAAGCTGTGATGCGTCCAGGAACAACTGGGCTTCACTTGGACAAGAAGGAGTTTGCTTTTCAACAATCAAGCTGAGCCATAGTAACTTGTGTCTCACAGGCTCCTGGGACTGCCATAGTACCCACCAGTCACCTTTATAATGAAGGGGTTGGATCAGGAGTCACATACTGGCAGCCTGGCAGCTGAATGTGGTCACTCTGTGGACATATTTTATTTGCTCAGCACAACTTCTAGCTAGATTTCAACTCCAAATTCTATAGGGCATATGTGTTTTCTCTTCAGTTTGCCACAGACCCTACCACTCACTCCCTGTTGTCTCATACCAGCCTGATTCAGGCATTCATGTTACCTACCTGTTCTCTGTGGATATTTAAGTTACTGTCCTTGATTAGTCTCTGTAATGTTCTTTTGTTTCTGATATTCTGTGATTTAGAATTGTCTTGGTCAGAGGACTTTGAACATCCCAGGCCAGCTTGTAGATCCACAGATTCAACTACTGGTCCTCTATATGGGGGTGAAGATAACCATTGTGACCAACCTTCAAGTGTGATCATGGGAGGTGATTGCTATTTTACCACTTTTTATGTCATCTTGGTAATGAACTGCTGAACCAAGCATGAGAAACTGCCTGGAGAAAGCCAAAACATCAGCTTCAGTAGGCTGGTACAACCTGCAAGGATTACCACACTCCTTAACTTCCATGTCCACTCCTAGGACAGCTTTCAGAGCCGGTTTTTAATTCACAACATAATTTTGAATGAACCTATTCCAGCTTGCTCTTCCTTCATGAGTTTTTCATATCTAACCATTAAACATGTCCTTGGTGATTGATTGTATTTGAAATATCAATAAGCAGGTAGCAAAGGCATCTTTTGTGTCAAGGATCATTTCCAAGTCTCTTGGAACTTCACTACACAGAAACTGTCTATTCTATTTATCAGAAGGCCAACTCTGAGAGTTAAGGGGAGATCATTTAAAGAGAAAATTACTTTTTTTCAGAGATGTTATTTCTATCCTTCTAATGATAATATTATCAAATTTCAGGTGAGTGGTGCCTTACATATTTTCAAATCATCTCATGGGTTCATCTCATATGATCCTGACTTCTTATGAGATGACGAGCAGAGAGTATTATTCTGACTTCACACAGAAGGAAGCAGAAACACAGAGAAATCAGAAGCTTGCCCCAAAACACACAACTGGTTACGTGGTTGTAACTTAAAACCCTGCATTCTCACACATAATACATTCAAATACATTTTGTAGGAAAACAGAATTTACCCCAAACTCTTCCCCATAAATGATATTTATACATGACTCCCAATTCCTTGTTGGGTGCTTTTTTCCTTCCTATTTGTTCTCTTGATTTGAAGGTCTGTAAACTGGGGCAGCAGTTGTGACAAAGAGAAAGCTGAACCTAAGATACACAAGCTCAGTCAGTGTGCAATTTTATGATAAATTACTGAAGGGAAGTTGTCAGAGAAAAGGTTAAGTGTGGCAGTGTGGAGAACCACTGGCACATAAAAAGCGTAATAAAATCAGTGTAGTGTAGAAAGAGAAGACAGTCTACTGTGGACACTGTGGACTTGATCTAATAGAATCAAATCAAATAATATCCACCGTCACACAAGCAGGATACAGAATTGCAATGTCTGATCAAGACATTCCTGTGCCGATAAAACCTGGCCCAAGGGGTTGACCATGGTTTGCATTAACAACGCTGCACTCCCAGGGAAAGAAGTGATTTCAGGAAGTGCATCAGCTAAAAGCGTGTGACGTTCAAAGCCAAGAGTGAGAAAACAATTAGAAACAGACATCTCCTGCTTTTACCACTGCTTGACCACAGAAAATTGGAGATGGTTTATATAAGCAACAGGGCTCCTCAAAAGAAATACAGCTTATGAGAAAATGTTTCAGGAAAATTCAATTCTCCTAGGAAAGAGAGAATGCAATATTAGAGTGAGCACAGTGGAAGAATCATGGAGCTTTTAAAGATTTGTGCAATCACGAGGTTTCTCCCTCCTGCAAAGGTCTACCTGAGGGAATGAACATGAGGAGGTAGATTTGTAGACCTGAACTTGTGGGGCTGCTGTGAAACCCAGTGCTAACTCCAAATAAGCTCCTAAGAAATGTTGAGAGCTTTGATTCTGTGGAAATATTGGCTGTTTATAATCATGAGAGAGTGAATTCTAAGAAATTGTGCAATAAATAAATTGTCCATCCCTGACAGTCACTAAGAGCTATAATTAAGGGATAAAGCTCTCGTTCAGAAGAAACAAATGGCTGGACAAATAAACAGGATTCTCTTTAGTGAATTTTCTCATTTATTTTCTTCCATGGCAGCTAATTCGCTGAGAATCACTGTGTTAAGCTAGATACATCTGAAAGGTATTGTCAGGGAGTTTCTTTTTTGTGGTCTGACATTCTAATTTTTGGTCACTCATTTTTACCTATGTTTTCTCTTGCACTCTTCAGTGGATTCTTTGTATTTCATTTACGCATCATGGGAGGACTGGCAGGATAAGCCTGCCAAAGGTCTGTTTACATGAGAACAGAACTCACTCTAAGGAAGGGAGAACTGAGCAGCGAGGGCTTAGCTCAAGGACATTCTGGGCGAGTTCAGAAGGGGAAGAACGATTCTAAATGCAGCACAAGTGTTTATCTCTCTGTTGTCCAATGATTCAGCAACTCTGGATTCACATTTGAGTCCTAGGACTAGGGAACTCCAATTAAAATAACATAAATAAAAGCTAAAAAGATTGGTTTGCTAAAATGTCCATGGGCTACTAAGAACCCAAGTCATCAGCAAAATTAGTGCCGGTGGAAATAGGAGACAGCACCCTTGTCGCTGCCATCCGTGTCTCTGTAGTGGTGTGAGTGTGTCGTGGGGTGGGGACTGTCAGCAGGCACAGTGGGGGCATTGATGAGGATCAGCTCTCTCCGCTGGCATCAGCAGCATCTTCCGTGGTCAAGGACGGAGCATCAGGGATCCAGATTAGCCCTGCACAGTTGGCCGCCTTGGCAGAGGCACTGGCAGGGCTGGCGGGAACTATCAGCACAGCTGCTCCTTTGTCATTGGAAGCAATGGAAGTCATCACTGCTGCGATCCAAGGCAGAAGAGGAAAGTCAGGGGAACGCAGGAGCAGGAGTGCGTTAGCCAAAGTGTGAGCGTGTGCCTTCTCAGGGCCATTTGGGAAGAATTTCAAGGACCTGGACTTTCTTGAAGATTGCAGGAAGATTGCAGGATAGATCTATCTATGGATAGATTCTAAGAAGTTCTGTTTTGTTACTGCAGTCCCATTTTAGACACAGGGAGGTGTGGGCTGGGGGGCCACAAATGATACAATGAATAGAAAAGGAGCGCTTGTGTTCCTTATAAACCTATTTTTAGGGGCAAAATTGACCAGTAAGTGTTCCTGCCGACCAATAGGGGAAAGGCCGGGCAGTTCTCTTGGATTCAGGTGGTGGGAAATTTCTCTTTTCTGCAGATTGCAGGAAAGAGACTCTGAAGCAAGAGAAAAGAAGCCTGGTATAATCATTGTATCAAAAGGATACCTGCACTTGTATATTTATTGCAGCAGTATTCACAATAGCAAAAATATGGTATCAACATAAGTGTCCCTCAATGGATGCCTGCATAAAAAAATGTAGTGTATGTATACCATGGAATACTATTCAGCCATAAAAAAAGAGCGAAATCGTGTATTTTGTGGCAACATGGCTGGAACCGGAGGCTACTATTTTTATTTTTATTTTTATTTTTTTGAGTTGGAGTCTCATTCTGTCGCCCAGACTGGAGTGCAGTGGCCGCTCCTGGCCACCGCAGCCTCGACCTGCTGGGCTCCGGCGATCCTTCCACCTCAGCCTTCCAAGTAGCTAGAACTACAGGCGCGGGCTACCACGCCCGGCTAATTTTTGATTTATTGTAGAGATGAGGTCTTGCTTGCCCAGGCGGGTCTCGAACCCACGGGCTCGGGTAATCCACTCACCTCAGCCTCCCAAAGGCGCGGGATTACAGGCTGAACCACCGAGCCCGGCTCAAAAACTGTTTTGAGCAGCGGAAAAAGTATCTCAATGGGTGTGTTGCATCAAATGGAGAAGACTTTGAAGGTGACAAGTTTAAACATGTAAGAATAAATACATAACTTTTAATAAATAAATTCCAGGTTTTGGGGGGTCCTCCCTTGTATGCATATATACGTATATGAAATATGAAACTGAATAAATAAGGGAGTGCTATGGGCAAAGTTAATTCATGATAATTCATTCCTGAAAGAAAATTATAAATTCTTTTTTGATTTTTTAAAAGCCAACAAAAATTTTAATATGGAACAATGCAATAGTAATTATGTTTTGATTAAATTGATGACAGGTTTTTTAATCCCAGGTGTTAGACATATTCCTTTTATTAAAGTTTTAGTATAAGACAAACTTTAAGATAGATTTATGTAACCTGAAAGATGGGTTTTGGTAAGTATTGGTATATATTATCAGGATTGTCTCAGATTATCTTAGCCAGAAGCTGCAATAGAAAATATTTTTCATAGAATAAAGTTGTATCTTTCTTCAGCTTTAGAGTGGTAGGAGAAGATGGAAGTTTAAGAAACAACAATAGAAATAAAACCATATCAGTTTGCTTATTCATTGACAGCTAAGCAATGATAATTTTACTTAATAGAATGAATGAATGAAACACATTTTTATTATAAAAAAGACAAATCAAACTTACCTATTAAACACTGGGTATTGGAGTGGTCCCCAATTTTTTTGGCATCAGGGACAATTTTTCCACTGATGTGGGAGAGGTGTATGATTTAGGGGATGAGTCAAGCACATAACATTTATTGCGCACTTTATTTCTATTATTACTACATTGAAATATATAATGAAATACACAATTTACCATTAAAAAAAGAAGCTCAGATGGAAGTGGTAAATAAAATAATGGGTAAGCCACATGCAGACTAAAATAAGTGTCAGATTCTCACTTAAAGCCTGCCACAAGATGCAGCTGTAAATTAAAGTACGTCAGCTCACTTGCCACTCACTGATAGGGTTTTGATTGGAGTTTGCAAGCAATTGATTTATTATGGTCTCTGGCAGTCAAACCTCACTGCTAATGTTAATCTGTATTTGTAGCCACTCCATGGTGCTAGCATCACTGCCTCAGCTCCATCTCAGACCCTTAGATATTAAATTCTCATAAGGAGTGCACAACCTAGATCCCTTGCATGTGCAGTTCACAATAGGGTTCACACTTCTATAAGAATCTAATGCTGCCACTAATCTGACAGAAAATGGAGCTCAGATGGCAATGCAAGCAACAGACAGTAACTGTAAAAACAGATGAAGTTTCACTTGCTCACCCACTACTCACCTCCTGCAGTGTGGTCTTGTTCCTTACAAGTATAGTCCATGGTCAGGGGGTTAGGGACCCCTGGGCACAGGACGAACAGTACAACAAGACCACAGAGTCATAAGTTCAGTTTATTCCCTTGAAATCTGCATAGTATAAACTGTGTCTATCCTATATCTGTTGCTTTGTTCCTAAGTTATCCATTACCAACACGGATTTAGATATTGTGACTGCAAGTCTACATATCATGTGTATCATTTTCAGGGTATGTAATCTAGAAATGTGAAATCGATTATGAAGACAAAAATTGCATTCATGAGTTCAGAAGATGTAAGGAATGCTGAGAAATCTGTGGAAATGACAAACTGATAAAGCTTTCTTACACAACTCATATTGAGTACTAAATTTCCCTAAGTATAAACATAAAAATATTGTCAGACTGATATTTGTTTCTAATTGACATAAAAGTGTTTGAGACCTGACAGGCTATGGATATTAGAGCATTGGCACAAGGAACATTAACTTTTGTTATGTGTTTCCATACTGCCTTTTACAGCAAAGGCTATATATAACTGACTGTGACAAGACTCAGCCCGGTTAGGTTTCTCTTCAGTTTAAAATCAACACCATACGTCTTCAGTGTGCTCTTTCTTTCTCATCTCTCAACATCAGAAGATTTCTTTTTTTGATTTGCCTTGGATGACCTCTAGTCACAGGCCACTGATTTTTTACTAAGGAACAGGACAGAGCCTTTTACAATTTTTTTTTTCTTGGCAAAATGGCACCTATGACACATTGCTTCTTCTCAGAGAGCTAACTAATTTTAATGCCTATGCCATAGGACTCATCTTAAACGGCAGGTTTTCCTTGTTGAAAGAAAGTTGTTCTTTCCTTTTGGGAAACATCTGGGAGTCATATTCCCATGTGTCAAATCTGTTAGCTCCTGTCTCACCCACATCAAGACACCTGGCTGCCAGATACACACACTGGCTTGTCAGATTTTATCAGCTCACCAGCAGCACAGAGGGTCTTTGGATTGGGGTGGCCCAAGGGTGGAATGCTTACCAGAGAAAATATCATATTCTATCTTTTCTCACTGAGCCATAATTATCAGAGAAAGTTGATCAGCCAACCCTTGTTAGTTTGCTTTGTGTCCGATAAATACTCATCTGCCCCTTTCCCGCTTTGTTGAGCATCTACTTCGGAAGGAAATGTAGATCGTATTTCCGAAGTAGTCATCAAATCTTCATGAGCACCCAGATGTGGTTTTTCTCAAGGCAGATATGGGCAGCCTTTATTAATCCCTGGGCATGAATATTCTTGCTGTTTTTGATAAGACTCATTGTATAACCCATGAATGATCCTTTATGTGCTTAGATAAGGTGCTGGAGATTTTTTTAATGAGACCCAGGTACTTAAGCTCTTTCCCAAGAATTCACTATGGTTTAAATTCAAGTCAGACTGAGCTCATCAGCACATGTTTCTTTGATGAATTATTATTTATGTTAATGGACAAAGCAGTGTGATTTTTCCATCAGTTATCAAATCTACTCTTTCATGGTTGGCAATAAATGTTTATTCTCTTCAGTAAGAATGATCTAAATATGCTTGCAACCTGCTGTGTGTTATGATTTTTGGAGTGGATAATGGTAACTCCTTTAAAAAAAATCTGATTTAAACATCATACAGCTCTTCATTGGGTTTAAAACAAGAAAAGACATCTTTCTGCAAATATACTCCTATGATAAATGCTCACCGAGGACTTAATAATGTTGAATTGCTTTATCTCAACAGCTACTCAGGGCTCAAATACACTAAAGGAAATTAAAGGAGATAAGAAAATAGAATATCTTTGCCCATGATGGAAACAAGATGTAATAGATCACCTTTCAATGAGCATGGCTATATGGAATACCTGTCGAATAATCAGACAGATTTGTTAAATAATTGCTTTCAAGTGGTAAGACATTACTATTTTCATATAAGGTAGAATTTTAGGGATTATGTCTTTTTTCTTCTCTGTACCCTATTGGACTATCATTAAATATTTCTTCAGGCATTCTCCCAGGAGCTGACCCAGAGACAGGGATGGCAATGAAAATGGTTTATTGAGGAGACAATTTAGGGCGTGTAAATGGGGGATGAAAGGGATACCATGATGGGAAGGAAACCAGTGGAGAACGTGTTGTCAAGATGAGCCCCTCAAGGGTAATTAGGGCTCCATCTTGCTTAGAATACAGTGCTAAACAGTTATCAGAACCACTCAAACAGAGGGACATGGGAACCAGGGTATTTATCCTTGGCCTGTCCCAAAGAATCATCAATTCTTCTTCCTTTCTGGCCTGCTCTGCAAGGGGTCACAGAGATGATGGCAGCCACAGAAAGGCTCAAGCACAGAATTTCAGACCTTACAGCTGGCAATTGTAGGGTTTTCTTGCCTGGGAGTGATGAGAATCTAGGGAACAGAGTAGGCAAATTCAGATGCACCTATCTAGATTGCTCTTAACTCTCTGACCACTTCTCCTCTTGAGGCAATATGGCCTCAAGGGAGCAAAACGTGTTTCTTGGAGGTAGAAAAGTATCCATAGTATAAAGTGCAAGTTATAGATACAGACACAGACACAGATGTAGATGCAGATGAGGATATAGATACATCCCATGAGCAGATATATGGTCGACATTATTAAAATTTCATGAGGGTATGAATGGGGACAGCAATTTGGGAAAAAATGTCTTAAAAAACTCCTCAGAAGGACAATAATGGGGAAAAGCTTGACGAACATGACTGTATACTTCCCAAAAATTATTACTCCAACACTTGTCATTATCACGGCTTTTCTTGGCTCAAAGAACCCTTCTAAGTGTCTTTATGAAAGATGATTTCCTATTAAAGAACAAACTCACTGCCATAACGTCCAAGGTTCTCTATACTCTCTCAGCAAGCTACCCTGGTAGTTTTCTCTTTCAGTCTCAGCTTATAATCCTCTCATTCAAGTAGACTAACCTCATGGTTCTTTATCACACCCTAAATTCCCTTGCCTCTGTATCTTTGTTTACACTGTTCCCTCCGCCTGAGAAAGTCTTCACTTTTTATTTCCTCTTCCATTCCTCTCTTTACATTTTATAGTCTATCAAGGTTTAGTTCAAATGCCACTTACCCCCTCAAGGTTCCCCATGCTCTTATTTTAAGGAGTCATCCCCTACCACCATCACCTTTGAGTTTCTAACCAACCTGTAACACTTACCCTCATTCTTTTTGGAATTAAAGCTCCTTAGGGCCTTTTCACATCTACCAGTTAAGTTTCTCCCAGGAACTTTTTGGGATTGAGTCTTACACAACTCCATACTGCTCATATGGTCTCATATAGTGCTTTGAACGTATTAAGTGCTCAAATTGATCAACTGAAAGTAAAATTATTTTTATTCTTCAATTGTTTTTTAGACGTAAACCCATTTTTTTGTCACAGCTCAATTCCTGGGTCAATGTCAAAGTTAGTTTAAGTCATTAGTGAGCTCTTGCTTCTTCAGAGGTTGTGATGACTACAAACTACCAGTCTGCGGAAACTCCACAGAACCCTCTTAGGCATTGCCCCAGAAAGATTCCTTTTACCTTTTTAATCAGTACTAATCATTTGTTATGTCATTATGAATGTGTAAAGTACTTACGGTGTGTAGAGTAATATACAGATGGTCCCGTCTCGAGAATTACAAAGGTTTCCACGCCATTTTGGTTATGCAGGTGTTTTCTATTTTTTCCAATGTCGAGGGCTTGTGTTAGATCGGGGAGACAGATGCCTTAACAAATGTAAATTGACTCCTGAATGCAGAGAAGAGAACAGTATGGTGATGATTTCTTGGTTTCTTTTGCTTAGAGATATTTTCCTGAATCATTAAGTAAAAGAACTAGCATACCAGGGAAGCTTTTCTACAGCAGACAAACACCAGGCGTATTCTAGATTCTGAATCAGAGCTGGTACAGTTAGGCAGTGATTCAGGAGGAAGAAATAATTCTTCTTTCTGCTATTTAAAAAGTATGAAACTTGGGGAGAGGACAACATTATTTAAAAAGCCTTGTCAAAATTGTGCAGCTTGTAAGTAGCTATGCTGGAATGTGAACTACACCCATTTGATTTTGGAGATGAACACTTTCCTTTGGCCATGCTGCTCACACATAAGCCTCACCTACAAACACCCTCACCATTCTGTCACTCCTCTGCTCCAGAAGGCATCTCTTGATGGTCACAGGTAAAAGTATGTATTTTGCCAGCAGAGAAAACACAGAGGACATGATGGACCCCATTCTTCTAAGGACAGTCATCATCCCTGAAAATCCTCTGAATGACTGTAGTGACTACTGCTAACCACAAAAACAGAAATAAATATGATGTTCTTTATTGATATCATTATTCCATCAATTCAAACTTTCAAATTATGGAATGAGTTTTCCAGGAAAGTGAGTCAGGCACCATCCGTGGGTAAAGGACCAGCGTTCGTGGCTCCTCAGTGGTCTGAACAGCTAAAGAGCATCAAGATGGAGACCTTCTGCCACAATGTTTGGTTATTCATCTTTAAATAGATTCATTCTATTTTCAAATGGCTGATCTCACCTGTAATTATTTTCAAAGTTCTGTACAATCTCAATGTAACTTATTTAATTTGCAACATATCTTTATATCCACAAGATTGTTTCCAAAATTAATCTTTATTGAAATGTATATTTAACATGACAAACTTGCCGACTCTACCTGCTGTGCATTTTTGTGTCTTGATTACAGTCTTCCAGGAACATAAACATTGCGGGGAATGGCATATCTAAATCCTAAAAACAATGCCTTTGTTCTTCACTGTTGGAACACAAGTCCATCCCCAGTTTTCTATGATAGGAAAAAAAAATGGGATCAAACGTGTGCTGTTTTTGCCAACAGTATTAGGTCATCAACTTTTCCCTGCTTCACAGATTCATACTTGGGAAAGGGTGTGATCAATTATCTATTCCTAATGCCTTCTTCAAGAAACTGCTAGAGATAGTCAGAAACTTGAGACTCTACAAGAGAGAAGCAACAAGAAGAAGCTAACATTTGTATGCATGGGTCAGAAGAAATTCATCCTATTTTATGTCTAATTGGCAGCAAAACAGGGAATGTAAGAATTTCTATGTAGGCACACACTGTGTTCTTGTTTTATGCGGAACATAGCATGCACTATGCATCTATACTTAGTATTTTAAATTGCTGATTATCTAGAATTGAAACCAGAGAGTAAAAGTCCAGAGACTTAGTTCTCCTCCAGCTCTCGTCAATGGCACACTTGGTTACCTGGAGCAGTTGCAAAATCTGTGCAGATCTTGGCAGAAGATCTACTTACACAACATATTCACAGATATGTATATTCATATTATATACATTATGTATATTACACATAATATATATGATTTATGCCTAATGTTAAAGATAACTCAATATCTTTAGCCTGAATACTTCCATTTACTGAGCATTTTAGAGAGTAGAATTTGACTTCTAATAATTTTCTATTAATTTAAACTATATATTATTATAAAGTTTGTGGTATCTCTTACTTCACTGGAAGAAAAATTGTACAAGTGAGTACTTCTGATTCTACTTAACAGAATATGAAAATTTTCCATATGCTCAACAGAGGGATTGGGGAAATGGCTGGTGTGTTTGCTTGTTTGTCTGAATTTGGGGTTCTTTGCCTCACCTCTGTCTATAGAGAATTTGAGAGGACTTAACAACGATAACCAAAAAAGATGAAAATATATATGATTATAGTTCCAGAAATATAATAATGAATAGATATTCAAGGTCACATTGGGATAAATGTTACAAATAGGAGGGCTCTAGAATCTATGTCATTTCATGGCCAAATCATAATTCCTTGTAGTTTTCTTATTTATTTATTTGTTTGTTTTTGGCAGTGGGAGAAACAAGAGATGGGATGAGTTACAATACCCTTTTGATAGTAATGATAGTTATTTCCATCCCCAGTTGTGACATAACTTTGTTTTCTTAATATTATAGTAAAATCCATAACAAGTGTGATCCATCAGCTGTGGGAGATAAAGTATACATATATAAAATGAGCAAACTAAAGACTTTGAAAATCCCAAATTAAGGTAAACTGAACTGTATCTTAATAAGGCAACTATATGATATTGGGGATATTAAAAGGAATCCTAAAATAATTGTATTCATCCTGGGGAACCACCATATGACTAGAAAGTAGATGGTCCTCCCACACTAAGTTAAGGGAAAAGCTAAAGCTACAGAAACTGGCACAGTTTTATCCAGCATTATCCTGAGAAGAAAGGGGAAAAAATTGGTCTTGAATTTAAAAGAAATTTATGTTTCTGACAGGGATAACATACTGGCCCCAGGCCCTGCAAGAAATTTATCTTACAATAGTCTGTCTTACTTCTCAAAAGAAGATACGTGGACAGCCAACAAATATAGCCTCACTAATCATCAGAGAAATACAAATCAAAACTACACTGAGATACCACCTAACCCCAGTAAGAATGGCCATCATTATTTAATACAAACAACAGCAGATGCTGGCAAGGATGCAAAGAAAAAGGAACGCTTCTACACTAGAAATTGACCTTCCAAATGACCCAGCAATCCCCCTACTTGAAATATACCCAGAGAGACTCAAATCATTCTACAAAAAAGATACCTGCACACACATGTTGATTGCAGTATTATTCACAATAGCAAAAACATGGAACCAACCATGCTGCCCATCAAAACTGAACTGGATTACAAAAGTGTGGTGAATATACATAATGGAATATTACACAGCCATAAAGAAGGACAAACATATGGACATTGCAACAACTTGGAAGGATTTAGAGTCTATCACTGAGAATTCAGTGATCTATCAGTGAAACAAAGAACAGAGTATCTCATGTTCTCACTCATAAGCGTGCCCTGAGCCGGGCTCGGTGGCTCAGCCTGTAATCCCTCGCTTGGGGAGGCTGAGGTGAGTGGATTGCCTGAGTCCGTGGGTTCGAGACCCGCCTGGACAACTTGGCAAGACCTCATCTCTACAATAAATAAATAAAAATTAGCCGGGCGTGGTAGCGCGCGCCTGTAATTCCAGCTACTTGGAAGGCTGAGGCGGAAGAATCGCCTGAGCCCAGCAGGTCGAGACTGTGGTGGCTGGGAGCGGCCACTGCACTCCAGTCTGGGCGACAGAGTGAGACTCCAGCTCACAAAACAAAAAAACACATAAGCGCGCCCTGAACATTTATCTTAATACTATAAGAAAGGGATTGGCAGTAGCAGGACACTGCCAAGGGAGGGGTTATCTGTACAATGACCAGTTATATACCTAGTCCTGAATAGTACCCCACATCTTTAAAATTTTAAAAAAACAAAAGAACCATTTTCTTAAAAGGGAAAAAAAATTGTCCATCTTTCTTGGCTCTGTTTCTCACATTTCCTGAGCAAGCTTAAATATGACAGGGAAAGCAGACCCCAGATGGAGGATGTTAGGATCCCAGATTATGAATCAGACTCTGGGAGTGATAAGAATGAGTCAGGCCCCAAGTCTGGTCAACTCCGAAGCGTCGATGACTCTGAAAAATTCAGTAGAAAGATCAGTTGCCTGCTTCCAGGGACACTCAGCCCCACCCTCACCCTCTACAGATATTCTTATCATTAGAGAGAAATAAACAAATCGCTTCAAGCAAGATTTTTTTTTTCCTGTGCTAATTCTGAAATATTTTTTTTTTAGATAAAATTTTCCATTGTATATGTTAGCCTAAGTAGTAGATGACAACTGGAAACGTGGTCCGAGGTCAGGTAGTTTTCATATTATCCTTCCGTTAAAAACTACGGGTATGCCATTAGAGCTTGGGGAAAAATAATTCTGAATAAGGTCAAGAGACTGTGGTACAGGTGGTCTTGCTTTTCAATGATCTGGCCTGATGCATGGATGGGACTTTGAGTACCTAGGGAACTGCTTTCCAATAACCCTTTAGATGGTCACTTCTTCAGCAAGGCTTTGGGAAGTGGGTCCAGAGGCAACCCAGACTACATCTCTATGGAGAGTAAAGAGTCTGCAGTGAGAATTCAGAGTCTAGAGAAGAAGTCTGAAGCCATATCCTGATTTGTTGGTTGAGGAAGCATCCTACACTTTAGGACTTGGGAAAGGGTGATCTTATTCTGCTCCAGGTCAATGCTTCTAAGCAAAGAAACCCCACTGAGATTCCTGCCTCAAAGGAGAACTACTCAGCTTCTACAGAGTGTGACTAAAAAGACATCCGATTGAAAAATAATAATTTTTTTCCAGCAGCTTTCTTTAGTTTCTTCTAGCAAAAAAGCAAATGGCTGACTCAGCCCCTGAAGATCACCACCAAGATGAGTTTTACCTGGAAGATTTTGAAGTTGTCTTGAGCCACTGTTTCACTGTTCCTAGGGAGACACAGCCAGGGAATATGGCGATGGATATTGCTGTACACTTTAGATAAACAAAAGGATTTTGTTGAACAAACACTATAATTTTATACTAATAATACTCCTTGATAAAATTGTGTTTTATTCACTGGGTCATCAAGCTATCTCGCAAATCGCATTTCATTATAATAGCAGTGGACATTATAAATTAATATAAAATTCTTCCAAGTCTCTTACTCAAAGCCTTTAATTAATTTCTTAGAATGGTAAAAGTCATTTTAAACGATTTTGTTATGTAATTAACCCATGCCTATTATAAATATGTATAAAATTCAGGTAAGAATAAAATGTCAAATCACCCATAATCACAACAACCAAAGATAATATTTTGGTGTGCAACTTTACTCTCCAGAGTATAAGAAAATTTTTTTTAAGCATGTCCAGAAGAACAAAGAAAACACGTTGGCTTTAAGTCTTTAAGTAGTAATCAACAACAGCTCCCAAAGCTGGCTGTCTGATATCTACCAGCTAAGTGAACTTGTACACATTGCTTAACTTCTCTGTGCCTTCACTGTCTCATCACTAAAACAGATGCGTATTGTCTGGTAGAAACTGTACCATTCCCAGATCCCATTTCACCAGACCAAGTCTTAAGTAATTGCTAAAAGGGATAAAGTGCTAGTTTCTCTGTAGTACTTATTTTTTTTTAATTTTAAAGATGTTAGGTACAATTCAAGATTAGGTACATACGTGGTCATCATACAGGTGAAGTTTGGGCCTCTCGTTGGTCCTCACTTCACCTGAAATATTACACAGTGCATTTTCTCCTTATTTATCCCATCTGTTCTATTTCTTACTTCCTCTCATTCCTCCTTCTCTCCTAGATTTTAAAACTATAATTCAATTAATGAAACTTATTTTCTTAATTTTCAGCCTTGAGCTTTTGTGTTGCTCAAACCCTTTGAAGATATAAAGTAAATAAGACTCTCTTTTCAGGAAAAAAATGAATCAATTGTACGTGAGATCACACAAGCAATTTTTAAAAATAATATTTCAGGCCATTTGTAGCCCTTACTGAGTTCCCTAAAGAAGCTGCCTCCCTATTCTAGCTGTCCTTTTTTCCTCTGCTCTCTGCAGTTTGATTTTCTTCTCTGATATTGCTCCCAATAACATACTGGAAACTTTCCTCTGTAAAGGCCAAGGGAGAGCTTTTTCCTTGGCCTTCTGAAGCTTCGCTGAGAAATCAACTCACATAAGGCAAAATAATTGGAGAAAAGGCATACAATTTTATTTAATGGCCTTCAGAATGAAGACCCAAAGTTGCAAGGGAAACTGTCTATTATTATGCTTAGACCCAGAAAAATATGGACAGCTGTGTAGAATGTGATTCAATAAAAAGGTTATGATCTAATGCTCATAGACTGGGTAGGGAGCCCAGCAGGGCCTCTGTCTAGATTCTTCCTGACCTCTCTGAGCAGCATCCTACCTTCTGGGTTGTGGGCAGGGCCCTTTCTGGAACATGGGTCTCATGACCTACAGTCAAGCAAGGCAGGTCAGATCAGTTCTTCATGACCGAAAGGCAGAGGGAAATTTAGAGTAATATTTTTAGGTTTTATGGCTGATTTTGGGCAAAGAGGTTCTGATTTCTATGACCTGCTTGGGGGAAGAGAAACTCTAGTTTCTATAGCTAGCCTCAGGGAAGAACGGGACTGAGACAGGAGGGCAGGAAAGGACAGAGAAAAACTTTTGCTTCTGAGCCCTCATTTCAGGGCAATGTTTTCTGGGCCCCCATACCTCCAGTCAGACTTCTGATTTGCTTCTGCAGTTCACAGTCAGTCACTATCAGGCTTGTTGGCAGGGACAGGGTGTTGGATATGTGGAAGAATGGGGACTATATATCACCAGCTGCTTTCTAAAACCTGCTAGACCCGCAGATGACCAGGATAGTTACCTATGTACAATCAGTCTTACATGTAACAAAAATATTTGTGGATTCCAAACATGTGGGGAAAGAAACAGAAGGAATAGTATAAAACAATCAGAAAACAGCCTCAAAGCTAGCAGAAGGTTCTGCATAATATGGGAAAGTCTTTGTGGGTTCTGGCTACCAGATGCTCACTGTTCAAAGATCTAGTTACTGTGCAATTCTCAGAAGGTTGAAATACCAGGAAATATACTAATAGCATTTGCAGTCCATCCCAAACCAGGGAGATTTCAAGAACCTTCCATGTGAGTTTTGTTCGTGTGGCAACCTGATCGCTTGCTTAAGAGGGAAGATAGACTGTTTTTTAACCTTGCCTTGAAATCATGAAATTCATGTCATAAAAACAAGAAATAGTATATGAAGCCCTGGGGTCAGATCACTCACTGACTTCAGGAGTTCTCAGTAGGGTTATTATGCTTTGGAGCCACAAGGTGAGAGGACATGAGAGTTTTATTCTAGTATTTGAATTTCCTGAGATCTGTTTGCTTGAGAAAGGCCCTTATCACTGAAATGTCTAAAGAATTGAAAGAGCTGTTTTCTTGTTTGCAAATTCAATTTTTGAAATAGAAAACTCTAGGTTGAAATGGAATAGCCACCAAAGTGCATTTTATATGTTATTTTTTTAACCTGATAAAAAAATTCCAATCCAAGGATTTGATTTGTATAATTCTTCTTGTGATACTCTAGTAGTATCCTTAAATACTGGAAAATCTTTACTTTAGCAGGGGGGAAAAAAGATGAAAGATCCTCTACCACACGGTATTTTCCTCTGTTGTTAGTCACATTGTACTTTTGGCCATGCCCCAGAAGCCACAACCCTCAATTACATTTGCTTTCAGACATGTGGAAGAAACACATGCTAAAATAATTAACAAAATTATGACATTTACATTTTCCCCTGACTGTCAGTCCCTGCAATTCTCCATCATATGATTTTAGGTGAATCAAAACAATTGTAAATCATGCTGACAACATTTATCCTTATCTAGCGCTTTGAAAATGTCAAAAAATAAAATAGAAGAAAACATTTTTTTCTGTAAACAGAGCCCGCTCCACTCCCTGCTTGGCAACCAGAACCATACACGTGACAATGGCAGGAAGGTAGGGCATCACATCTCATCCCATGGCTAGAGAACTCCACAGATGACTGGCTGTATCTGGTGACGAGTGACTCTGAGCTGGCTTATTTGCCTTGCCTTTGCTGTTTCCCTCTGTGGACAGATTTTAGTGCTCATTAAGTGGAATGTATAGTACAGCCTGAAACCGATGACCTTTAAGTAGAAAATGAAAGTGGAACATCACATTTTCATAGTATCAGGAGACTATAGCAATGGTAAGCGAATCCTCCAACTCTCTCAGCCCAAATGTAATAGAGTAACTTAGAGAGTGATAAGAGTGTCATGCCTTAGTGAACGTTCCTATTACCCACTTTATTTATAAGACATTGAAAATAGTTCTCAACTGACTTCATATAGTTGTAATTCTACAAGCATTCATTAATCACCTACTATGGGCCAAGCACATATGTACTATGTGAACAAAGATGAATAAGGCATGGTTCCTGCTCTCAGGAAGCTCATAAAATAGCAGAAAATAGCACGTATGGGTGCTCCCCATTCCTGGAGAAATCATAGAGTCACCAAAGACAGACACACACATTAATGGTAGTGCATAATGGGATAGAGTTATAACCAAGTTAGCTGAAACACTCTACAAAGCAGAGGTGAGGAAGGAACAGACTTCACCTGTGAGTCACAAGAGAGCCTTTGACTCTAACCACAGTCAAGAAACGAGTCTTTGGTAACCGCACCATATATCTTTTGTTTGCCCTTTGAGATCTCTCTACCTTTCTCCACCCTGTTCTTGCCCTGTGAAGCTGACCTCCAAGGACTAGACCTATAAGCTTGTTTGCTCTCTTGCCTAAAGATAAGTAGGTTGAAGGAAAAATGGTTAGGCTCTTTATTTCCTCTACTTCCCTGCCTTGTTTCCAGGGATTGGTGGCCACATCCTACCAAAGGCTACAGGTCCTATCAGGGGCCTTTCCACACACCTCCTCCCAACTCCATGCTTCGAGCCCCACTCTCCCCTTCACTCTTTCCACCTAGAAGGGGTATGGCACAATCCTTTGTTGGATCCCTAAACTTTGCCCACATATTTGTAGATGTAAGACCCTTTATTAACTCTCCAATTATCCAGTTCAGAAATATTTTCTGTGTCTTGTCAGGACTCTGAATGCTGCAGTAACCCCTTCAGAATTCAAGGGACTCCATAAGTTCAGTGTTACTGGTAGAGAAACCAACTCAGAAGCGTGGACCCAGGGCTTCACCAGCCACTGAGCAACCCATTGGGAATGTCCTCACTGAGACATCCCTCCAAATAATGTCAGTTCTTACCAGAAGAACTACGATTCTAGAAAAAGTTCACTATCATCAACCCTGTCATAGGCAAGTCAAACTAATTAAAGAGTTTAGGACATGCTACACTAAAACATGGCACCCTATCATGTGAGAAAAGAGTAGAAGCAGGTCATAGAAATTAGGAAGAATTCCCCTTGTCCCTTCTCCCCTGAAGCAGGCTATGAAATCTCCCCTGAAAATAGTTCATAAAACCCTCATTCCAGAAAGGTACTCCCCAAACCTGAAAAAAGTGATGTCTTTATCCTCAAGGTCATAGAGATACCAAGAAGCATCTGAACAAACAGGTCTTGTTAAGTTCCTCCCAGTTCATGACTATCATCATACTTTTTGTCCTTCAATCATATTTCTTTTGCATGACTTCCATAAAAGTACATGGTTTTCCCTGTTGCTTTGAGTCTTCATTTCTGAAGGCTCTCATGTAACATAAAACTTATATTAAATAAATATGTATGCTTTTCTCTTGTTAGTCTGTCTTTTATTCTTTAAGTCTCAGCCATGAACCTTGTGATGGGTAAGGAAAGATATTACTTTTTCTCTTCTACACTAACACACACTATTCTGCAGTGGGGTGAGGTGGTAGACAGAATTCTAAGAGACCTTCAATGTTTTCAGCCCCTGGTATATACACAGTTTATCCTGTAATTGAATTAACTGCTAATCCAGGTACTGCTGTGAAAGAATGTTGGAAATATGACTAAGGTTCCAAATTGCTGCCCTTAAATTAGAGCTATTACCTGACCTAATCACATGAGAACTTCCAAAGCAGAGAGTTTTCTCCAGCTGGTTGAAGAAGAGGAAGCCAGAGATATATGTTCCCACTGACCTGGAAGAAAGTCAACATCTGTACTGTGGACTGCCTTTGGAGGCCATGTTGTAAGGACCTAAGGTGGGCTCTAGGAGCTGAGAGAGGTTCTTTGCTAACAACCAGCAAGAAAACATGGTTCTTTCCCAGTCCTACATCCCCAAGGAAATTCATTCTGTCAACAATCAGTAAGCTTGGAAGAGGACCCCAGTACCCAGATTAGAGCACAGCCTTAGAATACACCTTAATTCAGCCTGGTAAGACTCTGAGCAGAGAATTCAGTTACACCATGCCAAGACTCTGACCAACAGAACTATGAGATGGCATGTGTCGTCTTCAAGATGACTTCATGAGTGGTTAAGAAGTACATGGTCTCTCACTTAAACACCGATTCTTAAAAGGTCAAATATGTAGAAGCAGAGGGTAGAACAGTGGTTAACAGAAGCAAGGAAAACAAGAGATGCTGATAAGAGTACCACACTGCAGTTATGTAAGATGGATACATCTAGAGACATAACATACAGCATGAGGATTACAGTTCATAATACTGAACTATATACTGAAAATTTGTTAAGAGAGTAGATTTCAGATGTTCTTACCACACACATATGCACACATACACACACATGCACACACATGGTAACTCTGTGAGAAGATGGATATGATAACTGGTTTTTCTCTAGTAATTATTTCGCTATGTATACGTGTATCAAAACATTATATTGTACACCCTAAATTTATGTAATTTCTATAAGAAAAAACGTGGATCTCCATTTTCTCTTGGTATTAACTACCTTTTGGACTGATGTAATTTCTGATTCCTTTCTGTACTGTCATCTCTAAATACCCACATAATGACTTCTAATGAACACTGAGTTGTTAGTTGAGATACAGTTATATCAGAAAAACCTCTCTTCAATCATCTCAAGCTTGGAGAGTTTGGGAACCCTGCTACACTGCTTTGTGGCTCTACTAGTTTTGAGATCAACAAAATACCCCAGAGACCCACGTCGTCATCATGAAGAGCGCATACTTCAGGAGCAGAAGTCCTTCCTCCAAACACAGCTGACTCACATAGTAGGTACATGTTCTTGAGTAGATTTCTCTGTGTCTGAGCTTCCTCATCTGTGAAATAGGGACAGTACACGTACTTACCTCGCAGAAGTTTCGAGAAAATTGAATGAGATAATGTATGTGGAGGATTTGCACATGTCTGAAACATGATATGAAGGCAATCAATGTGAGATATTTTTGCATTCCCTCAACAGATCCATCATGCCAGTGACCGGACATGCAAGGATGTAGTTTTATGGCCTCTAAGACATTAGGAACACAGCTGTAAGTGACAGCTTCTGCATAATGGATTCTCTCTAGGTTAAAAAAATAAAATAAAATGGAACATTTATACTTAAAACCTAATCCTAAAAAGAATATTTTTTAGAACTCCATTTCCTATTGCCTGAGGGATCTAAGGTCAGATTCTGGTATAAGCCATCCCCACTCTGAGTGATGGGCCAGGAACTTTCGTCAGGAAATTCCTAAGCTTCCATCTTGACTGCTGGTGTGTGCAAGCTCCCTGGTTTGTCCAAGACCCTTACAGGTTAGGCGTCCTGTCCCAGTGTTCTCATTAATAGCACTTCTCTCTTAGAAATTTCCTGGATTGGACAATAAATCACTTGGCCAACCTAGTAATACAGCCTGCTTTTTCATCCCGCCCCCATCCCCCCAAAAAAGCAGAGTATAAGAAGGAAAATATGGATTGGGTTTAAACCCCATTTTGCTGCTTCCCTTTAGCATGTATCTTTGGGCAACCACTGAACTTGGCTTATTAGCACATGTCTTAGTGTATTCCAGCTGCTACAACAAAATAATACCATAGAATGGGCGGCATATAAACAATAGAAGTTTATTTCTCATAGTTCTGGGGCTGGGAAGTCCAAGATCAAAATGCCAGCAGATGCAGTGACTGATGAGGGCTACTTTCAGACACATAGATGGCATCATCTGGTTGTGTCTTCACATGTGGAAGGGAAGAGGCTCTCTGGGTCCTCCATCGTAGTGACCTGCTTACCTCCCAAATGCCCTAATTCCTAACATCATAACATTGGTGATTAGGCTTCAACACATGAACTGTAGGGAGATACAAACATTCAGATCACAGAAGTGAACTTTGCTGATGGGTGAAATGGAAGTCATGATACGTCCCTCACGTGGCTGTTACAATAATCATATGAATGCAACCAGACCAGTCCGAAGATATGAATTTCCTTTCCTTTCCTTTCTACCCTCCATATGTGAACAGAAAGCAATCCTAATAGTATCCTTTTTGAGGTCACACTGTGTCTGCAGGGTGCCAGCACAGACCATAACTTTGCCTGCATGGATCCCCAGCAGTGGGAAGGGAAAAAGGCTCCCCTGGGGCTGTGTCCCAGAGCACTCAACAGACCCCATGGCTCCTGATTACAGGTCTTAGCTGTAATCATTCAATTACACCCTTTTATGTTCTATTTTACTGCATCTGAAAGGGGCAGAGATATCTGGATATCTAATAGCCACATTTACTGGGAGGTGAGCTACTAAAAATAGTCCCACCATCTGTGGGCGGGCTTCCAGGAAATGCTTGACTTGTTAGAGCAGAGCTGCAAAGAGTCTGCTAATCAAACCCTCCATCTGAATCCCTGACCCAGGCTGCTTTCAGAGGCTGACCGCTTAGTGCTCATTTTTACCAGCTGAAATAGAATAGAGTTGTAGAATCTTAAAGGAATACAGACAATTAAAGGGGAGTTGAAGATCAACACTATACAGGAGGACTATACAGGAGTAACTTTCATCCAGTTTTAAATATTACACACCTACCACCACCATGACCAAATGCAAGGTGTTATTTTATTTGTTTTTGCCTCTAGAATCCCAAGCATTAGTGATGATTCCTGTTTCCATCCGTGGATGCTCTCACACTGCAAGCTGGAGAGGGCGAGAACCCATGCCTTTTCGCCTCAATAAAAGGTAAATGTGGCGAAAAGTCTTTTAATGTCACAGATGGCTGCTACTGGCCATATTTCAGAATATTTAACATACAAGATGTCTTCGTTTTCTTGCAATTCTTACAAAAGGGCAGAAACAACTGCTGATTAGGATGAATTTTCATTGTCAGAATTTTTGAATCTGGCATTTTTCTTAAGTTTAAATGCTATATTAACAAATGTTGAATGTAGTTTAATGCCACTACTTTTTCTAACTTGAATTAAAGTCAGTTGTTAAAAGGTCAAAATTTTTGAATATTTCTTAGGGAAGAATACTTCGAAAATGAAATACAGCACACAAATAGCAAGCACTTTCTAAAAATATTAATACTTATCTTTACTTAGTGTTAAAAAATAAATGATATAAATGCAAAATTGAATTATTATTTTTTGAACTTTCATATAATAAATGAAAATATAACCCTCTCTGAAATTAAGATAACGGATAATTATTCATCTGCTAGAAACAGAAAATTAAAGTCTGTTTTTAACCAACTTGACTATTAATTCAGAATGCACTAAAGATATTTTATAAATAATTTTTGTTTCTCTTTTGACAAAACAAATGGTGGATATAATTAAGGGGCTAATTATGGAAGTAAATTCTTAACAAATGTTTGTCAGGAGGAAATAAACACCTTTAGATGTACTAACAGCACCATTTTGATAAGGGAATTGATTCCATCTCATTCTTCAATTTTGTTTCAGATTGTTTATTTGCTATCAAGGGGTGGGGGTTGTTTCTGACAAAGATCTTTCCCCAGCTGTTAATGAGTCACTTGTGGTCAGGTTCTCAGACAAAACCTTTTTTATTGGCTGAGTTGGATCAGATTTCCAGACATTCCCTACCCTTTCTCCTTCCATGAAGACAGAAGGAGGCAGTGGAGGGGGTGTCATGAGGCCACAGGTCACTGCGAGTTGTTGAAATGGGGACAGCAATCAAGAAGGTGGCTTCCAGGAGAGGGTCCATTTTCAGGTTTGCCACGAACACAGCGACATTATAGCTCAGTCTCTGGGTGGTTAAGGCACAGCCTTCTCCTTCTAACAGTGATGTCATCTTTAGGGGCACAGTTGCCAGTGACCCAGTGACAGAGCCAGGCCAGGACTGTTCTGTTCTTGCTCTAGCTCTTCCCCCAGTAGCTGTATGATATTAGCACGTCTTGGTCCTCCAGCCTTTGTTTCTGTCAAATGTTTGGGAAACAGGCCACTTCTGGGGTCCTTTTCTGTTCATCACTAACCATATTTGTTGCTATCTTATCAATCACATACCACACACACACACACGTGCATATGCGTAAATAAATATCCATATATGTTCAGGTTAGACAATTACTTGTATATTGGTAAAAAATAAGAACTATATTATTTGTGATAATGAAATTTTAAAATTCAAAACAAACTTCTTAGTTCGTTCTTGGTCTTGTGACAGTTTAATAAATCATCTTTTAACGTCTTTTTGGAGGCTTAATCTTACTTCTAATCACAAAGGAAGTGGTAATTTTTAGAGCCAAACATCAGAAAATAATAAAAATGTTAAAAAAAAAAAATTTGAGAAGAAACTAAAGGCAAACCAGGATCAAGGAAGTAAGTAATTTCTTGTCTTAAGCAACATCATGATATTTGGTAAAGAAGGAAGTGAGTACTCTGTGTGTGTGTATGTGTGTGTAAGAGGAGGTGGTATGTTACTAACGGAGAGTCCAAGAGATGATTAGGGGTCAGAGGTCAACCATTTGGCTGAGGTTTTTATGTGCCTTTTGCATTCATTGCTCCCTCATAAAACAAAAACGTGACTAGTTAAGAACGTGTTGCTAAAACAGGATATGAGGTTGTAATAATATGAAAGCACTGCCGAGATCTCTTGGAGAAATTCAAGTTATTTCACATATTCATTTCTTAAGTTTTATTTTTTTTCTTTCATCTTTTAAGAAAAAAATCTACTTGGCAGTAATTAGCACTTTTAAATATATTACTATTAAATATATGTAGTTTGTATGTACACATATATAAATATATATCCCTAAGCTAAGTTTTCTTGAAGTTGCTAAAAAAAAAAAAGGCTCGAAATAGAGGACAATTCTCAAATCCCTTTGGTATGCAAAAGCATTGCACTGGAAGGGAAATATGCAGCTAAGCAAGCTGTGATTTTAATTTTGTGTTTTATGTTATTGTAATAAAATACCAGACACTGATACCCACACAGTTTAAAATCAGCCTAAGACCTTTGCTCACGTCCATAATAACTTCTCTTGCTCCTGGTCTCTGCAAAGGGGACTGTAGCTCAGTCTTCCTGGTTTCTAATTACTATGTCTATAAAGCAGGGATGAAGGAACTTCACTAAAAACAGAGGACCTGACCAAAAGTCACTTGATCTCATTTTCAGCCTTATGATCCAGTGAGTGGGTCAACTAGTGACTGAAATGGACTAAGATTTTAATTTCCAAGGCACTGAAAGACAAAAAATAAATAAATAAAATAAAAAGCCAAGGAACTCATGGCACTCACGAAAAAGTTGCCAGAGATTCCTCTCTTCCACTTTGGCCCAGAATCTGCTCTCTCCCATTCTCCCTCTCCCCGCAATCACTACCCAGCCAGCTGGGCCAGGGACTCACCAGCGGGCACAGTCTAGTCAGTCCTCTCCTGCCGGTGCCTCTGTCTCCCCTCCTACATGGCACTCATTCTCAGCAGCTGAGATGGCCATGTCCCTGTCCTCTCAAATCTTATGGTAGAAAGTTCAGATTTGCTCAGCCACTCAGAGCCATCCATGATCCAGCATCCTTTTTCCTTTTCAGCAATATAGCTCTTTATTTCTTGACCTGTAGAAATGATGGGCTCCAAACAAATGGTATTGTTCCCCAGCTGAAGCAATTCTGTCCTGTTGCTGCCGTCTCTTTCACACCGTTTGTAGGCACCCTCTCATGAAATGCGCTGGAGAAGTCTCTCTGACAAAGTCTCCACCATGTTTTAATGTCAAGTCCAAATCCTGCCACTACAACCAAGTGCTTTTTCCCTCTGTCTTCTGAACTTCTTGAATGAATCGTGTTTTTATTATTCATCTAGCTTGTTACATTTATTCTTTTGATTAATAATTTTACCTCCTATGGACTCATGTTTCTCATCTTGGCCATAAAGTCCTTGAAGGATGGACCCTGGATGTTGTCTCTCCCTCTCTTCTGCACAAGTCTAGTTTGAGACTTCCTGAGGAATATAAAAACAATTATAAAATGCCTCTATGCTGTCAAAGTTATGCTTACATTTAAAATCAAATTGTCCACCAATGTGGATGTCCCTTATTCATTGACTAGAACTGTCATCACATGAAATACACGCACTCAGTAAAGTATGAAAAGTACATAGATCTGAACATACTTGCATTATTTATTCTTGGGTATCAACAGCCTTTCAAGTTCTTACGTTTAGAAAGATCAGTGAAAATGATAAGCAAAAGTATTAAAATGCTTTCTTAATGTCTTTTAAAGATATTAGACAGAATTCTAATCTTTAGCCATAGTATTTATTACGGTTACTTTCAGTACCAAAGCCTTGATCAATGTTTCTTTTCCTTGTTCTTTCTTTAACTGGTGTTCCCCTCCTTAAGGGTAATGATTATATCATAGGCAAAATATTCTTCCTTGCGATTTAAAATTTAAATGCTCTACTTTCAGTCCTTTATAGGGTTTTAACCCCTGGAAAAACTTAAGACAATCCTTACCTGATTGTAAGAATGACATTATTCAGATGTGATTTTTGCTAACCGAATTTTAGCTAACCGAAAACTATTTGTAAAGCCTAGTTTTTATATTATCTTCATTTTTCACATTATAAAATGAAAAACCTATTTCAAAGAGGCCTCAAGTTCTTAAATTACAGGAATTAGTGATATACCTGGATCATGCCTTGCTACAATCCATCTTGATTTCACATTATGTTTTACGACCTGCAAAGGGAAAAAAACAGAAAACGATAATGAGAAACTAGAGAGGTTAAAGACAAAAGTGATTTTCCTGGCTTTTCCTCCCGTGAATTTCTGATGGGGTACCCAGGGCCTTCAGAACTCTCTGGTAGGGAACAGTGTCTTCCTGAGGCTTCCTACTAAAGAGCCCCGGAGCACACCCCAGCCTCTCCTGGTGCCCCATCTTGAATTATCACACTTCCTCCAAAGCCAGCAGTGTTTATGTCTCTTCAAAGTCCCCTCCTTAGAAATGGGGATGAAGAGGCTTGTGGAATTCTCCCTCCTGTATTGTTTTTAAAAGCACATTTGCCAACTTTCTGAATGCCTCTTAATTATCATAGCCTTTGCATTTAAATTTCTTGAATAATAAACTTTTTAAATGATTTTCCACTGCATCTGTCTTTTAACACACACAGATTCTGGTCTTTCAGAGCCTAAAGCTGTACTTGGAAATTTCCCAACAGATAAGTCTTGAGCACAGACTGATAGGTCCCATGGAAGAGCCTTTCCAGCCAAGCACCAAGAGGAGCTCAGACATTCCATGTTTCTTTTTGCTGCATCCTCTCCAGCATCTGTTTCAACTCTATTATCTTATGGCTATGCACATGACATCTTTATTTCTTAGCCAGAGAAAATGAGTCACAAGAAGCAAAGAGATTTTGTATGAGAGCTATTAAATTGCTGGTGAACAGTAAAGCTGGTGTGATAATTCAAAAAGGTTCATGGTCCTACCTGAAATCTTTGTTGTAACAAGTTATGAAGAGAGTGGAGAGAGACAGATTGAGAAAGAGGAAGAAGAAAGCAAGGGAGTGAGGAACTAGACAGAGGAAGAAAGGGACTAGAGAGAAAAGGAAAGGCGGAAATTAGAGGAAAATGGTGGAAAGGAAGATAAAATACTCAGCCATGGCAAGGGAAAATGCAATGACCTGGGAGTTTGGGTCTCCACCCTACAATTAACTGGCTGCATGATTAAACTGTCTGAATCTCAGTTTTCTCATCTGCGAAATGGGACTAGCTACATCTACTCTGCTTTCCTCTCAGGGTTTGCCAGACCACAGAAGGCCAAGTATATGAAAGAGCTTTGGAAAATACAGAGTGCTGTTCAACTCTAAGGCAGCCCTATGGCAGAAACAGTTACTCCATATTAGGGATTTGGGGTTTTGGTTACCCTGGAGGGTCACTTAAGACGTTTGAACTCCCCATTGCTACTGAGTGAAGAGTGCCACATGTTACAACGGGGCCAATGTGGGCTTCCTTTATAAACAGTGAGGATTCCAAAGCAATCCCGAAGGGAGGAGAGTGAGCTGCCCTGAAGCGTGGGCTCCAGGCGCCAGAAGAAATGGAGCTGTCTCCCTGCTCTTGGATGCCAAGACATCAACACTTAAAGCAGCCACAGGGCAAGTTTGATTCGGAACCAGCAAAGCAGAGAAAGAACTCAATTGACATGCCCTGCCCTGTAGGCAGGCTTCCTGCTGACGTGAATGAGAACTTCACACTGGTAAGGAGCTGAGGACTGGCTCGTAAATTTTAAGTATCCCTTGGGCTTTCTTATGAGCAAATCTGCTGTCCCTTTGGCCCCTGCAGCAGAATGAGAGACCTTATGGCCAGGCCCAAGTGATGGGAGAGAGAAAAAAAAAAAAGAAAACTATTTCTGAACTCTAACAAAATGGCTTTTTCTCAGTCTACAAGGCAACTTCTAGGACTCCAATGTGGGGTTCTCCCCCATTCTTATAGCGCAATTCTCAATTCTTGGATACTATTAACACTGATTCATTCAGCCCTTTCACTTGCCTCTTGTTAATGACAAATATCCTGCTGCCTTTGCCAGTAGAACACTCTGTTTTCTTGAAACAATGAGAGCAAAATGTAGGGCCTTTCGATGACTCAGGGTCACCTTCATAGAAATGGAGACAATTCAAAGTTACATTTAAATAGCATCCTAGGGTAACTAGCTGAACGCCTGGCAATTGTGTTAACCTTGTGCTCTGCCTGGCCATCAAAGGTTCGCCAACTGAAAGACCATCTATGTAACACCAATTCCTGCACTGCATGACAATGAGGACGTCCCTATTCCCAACAACCTCTATATTCAGCCTTTTGAGCTGGAGATTTAATTATCAGCCTGCATCCCATTCAATAATGTTTGGAGGAGACTGAGAGAATTGGTTGCCCTTTGCAAGGTTTTTTTTTCAAACTGCTGAACAATATTTTGCCATGAGAAAAGATCTAAGGTGACCAGCTTACAGTGAGATTTGAGGATGGTTTCCCATCTACACCCAGACACAGGGTATCTCCCCTGTGTGTTACCACCCAGAGCAGTGTTTTCTTCTTGAAGGTCTTCTTAAGCAAACCTGGCTCTAAATATGTTGTGTCAGCTGTTAGATCACACTGCATTATTAAAATGAACTTCTTAGCTACCGTTTGGGTGCCAAAGACATGTTAGACACTGTTCTAGGCACTTCATGAATATCATTTAATTTCATGGCAGGAACTAAACACATGAGGTGGGTTTTATTGCCTTCATTCCAAGGATGATAAAACTGAAACTCAGGGAGGTTAAGCTCTTTGTCCAAAGTCACTAAGCTGTAGAACCAGGACTCAAAGCCAGGTTTGTCTGATCCAAAGTCTGGGCACAGACCATAGTGCTGGGCTGCTTTTCTGGTAGTAGAGGTTAGTTGGTAGTGGGAAGAAATCTGCTTCCACATCAGACCAACTGCATGGCGTCCCAGTTCTGTGACTTAGGGTAAATTATTTGCCTGCTTGTGCTTTCCTTCTCACTTGTGAGGAAAGGGGAATGAGGCCTGTCTGATCTGCCTCACAGAGTTGTGAGGATCCAATGCAAAGGTCTTGAAACTAGAACAAGTCTCACAACTGTACGGGACTGTGGTAGTGTTTCTCAGCAGAGAAGTATCACTCCACATTGCAATATTCAAAGACATCCTAGGAAAAGTTTGATAGAAAGAGGTAACAAGAGTGGTGACCCTCTGCCTATGGTTAGTGGAGTACTTAGATGAGTAGCTGATTTATATTCTCTCTCATATGCCACCCCCCACCTCCATATATATATGGAACACACAAATATGTATTCCATGCCACATGATCTTCTTTCAAGAAGGAGCATAAGGGTGAAGGTTGAACATTCTTTGTCCTTGAATCTTGGCAGTGGCCTGCAACTTCCTTGATCAGTGGAATATGGTGGAAGTCATGCTGTGTGATGAGTGTTAAGTGAGCCTAAGTCATAAAAAGGATACAGCTTCCATGTGGCCCAGGATGCCTCTTACCCTTGGAATCCTGCTGCTATGTTGTGAGGAAGCCCCAGTCATGTGGAGAGGCCATGTCTGGGTGTTCTAGGCAACAGACAAAATCAGGCCCTCAACTGACAGCCAGCATCAACCTCCAGACACATGAGCAAGTGAGCTTTCAGATTATTCCAGCCCTCAACCTTTGAGTCTTCAGCTGAGGTCCCAGTTGTCATGAAGGATAGGCAAGTTGTCCCCAACATGTCCAATCTGAATTCCTGAGCTACACAAAAACCATGAGGGAAGTAATAAATGATTATTGTTGCTTTAAGTCACTGAGTTTGGGGTGACTGGATATGCAGCGACAGATACTTAATGCAGGGAAACATTAAAAAGGGATCACATATACTCCAGGACAACATAACAGGCTCATCCTGTCAGAAATGCTTTTCATTTTTCTGTTCTGGAATTTCAAGATGATGCTGTGAGGCTGGGCTCATGCCTATAATTCTAGCACTTGGGAGTCCAAGGTGAGTGGATGGCTTAAGCCCAGGATTTCGAGATCAGTCTGGGCAACATAGTAAGACTGCATCTCTACAAAATTAAAAATTAAAACATAGCCAGGCATGGTGGTACACACCTGTAGTCCCGGCTACTCAGGAGGCTGAGGCAGAAGGATTGTCTGAGCCCAGGAGTGAAGACTACTGTGAGCCATGATCATGCCACTCAGCCTGCATGACAGAGTGAGACTAATCTGGAACTATACACATAAGGGATGGATTAGCTCCAGGCCACCAGAAAATAGCTAACCAAGCAGGCAGAATAGAGTACTGGATAGGGCACCTTTCTACACTGAATGCTCTTCACTTTTTTTGAAAGTGAAAGGGGGTGTTATTAAATAGAGTCACTCTGGGACAACAAACATAGATGGGGCTATCCTGGGTAAACTGGCATTAGTGACAAAGAGACTAGGTTGACACTGGGGAGATCAGTGAGGGGCAATAAGAGTCTGACAGGCTGTCCAACCACAGCAGGCGGAAATCAAGGAAGAGCACCATTTGGAGTCTGGGCAGGGAAATCTGTGTTTGCAGCAGTCATGAAGTCACAAGGCTGGAGTACAGAAGCAAGATTCGAGTGAGGAGAGGGAAGCCCAGTTTTAATGACAGACAAGCTAAGAAGGAAAACACATCAGCATTACACTCCTCTAACTCTGAGACCTCCCTGAAGCAAGAGGGCGAATTTCAACAAGATTCGTTTTCTTATGAGCAAATCCTTAACTAAAAGTGGAATAAAGAGGAAAGAGGCATAAAAGAGTCATCTGGAGTGTGTGTGTGTGTGTGTGTGTGTGTGTGTAGGGAGAAAAGACAGGCAAGTAAGAAAGGGGGTGAAAGGAAGTTCTAGAAGGAAGCTCTGTTGGGGCAGACTTGGGCTGAGGTGCTGGTGGCCCCAGATCCTTCGATACATGGAATGGGACACCACCTCTGGCACAGCAGCTCCAGGAATAAGCCTTCTGCAGCTTGTCCAGTCTCTGCCTTATACTCTTCAGAGAATAGGAATGTGTCTGCAAGGGAAAGACCACACACAGTCCCCAACCACACCCCTGCTGTCACCCCAAATGACATTGGTGTGGTTCAATTAAAATTTTGTGAGAGGGGAACAGATTACAAGGACATCGTAGTTGTAGATTTCTCCATGAGATGACTTGCCGAAGGACTCAAAGATTCCTTTCTATCAAAAAATAGTGCAATATTTATATAGTCACAGCATAAATACAATCTTGACTTGTGCTTTATGTTTTACATAGCTCTTTCCAGGTAATTGGGGTTTTTTTCTGACATGTTCCTGACAATTATGGCAATTGTTCCTCCTCTGGGGAGCTGAGGGGAACTGGCCTGCCCCTCTTTACTCATCTCACTCAGCAAGTGCCCGGTGAACTCATAAAGCCTCGCTTAGGGCTGCCTGGGAATTTCCTGTTTGTTTCTGGACCTCTTGCATGTCTATACCTCGACACTCCTAAGCCCCTGTTCTTACACCAGATTTGGATTTTCTCACCTCTGTTGCTGAGTAGACATTTTGTGCTATTGCTTGGAGTAGTGGCCCTCAAACTTCTCTGCCCACAACTTACATTAAGAACACCTTTTTGCATTACAGCTCAGTAAATGCACACATTGCACAAGTAAGACGGAAAAAAAAAATTCACAAAATGTTATTAACCCTGACAAAGCACACTACTTTGTATCTAGTGGTTTCCCTCACATTCTCTTCTGAGCTGTGCTTCCCTGTGCTGGGCTATTTGATTAGATTAAGTAAAATGGAATCACTATAAACTGGAAATCATTAGCCCTGATTAGGTACTTTTCAGACTTGAGGAGATTGACTGTGTGTTTACTTGCAAAGAAAAGAACAATGAAAGCTCTTGAGTATTGTAAACTCATACTTTAAAAGACAATTTTAAAAGGTGAGTTGCTACTGGAAACTTCATCATACTTTTAGTATTCTAGGAATGGGATTTATAACATTTAAGTCCATCACTGAAATTTTACAAGTCAATTTTCCACAGATTTCAAGCATCTTATATGTGTGAAAGTAAGACAGTGCCTATAGAGAAATTTAAGCAAAATGTCTTTTTGTCTTTCTTTCTTATATAAACAAGAGTGTTTGCCTGTGAGCATGCCTATTCATTCTTTCTCTCTCTCTCTCTCTCTCTCTCTCTCTCTCACACACACACACACACACACACACACACACACACACACACACAGAGAGAGAGAGAGAGAGAGAGAGAGAGAAAGAGAGAGAGAGAGGGAGAGAGAGAATTTCCAAATCTCTCAGGAGCTCTTATCTAATACCAGGGTTTAGAGCATCTAATTCCCAATCAGAAATGTCTAAAGTCTATTGCTGGGTGACAAAACATAAACCATAACATGGTCACATTAAAGTGTCATCAGTCTTTTGAAAGCTCTTAATTATATAACTATTTTATATTTTGAAAGAGGTTGGGTTGTGGTGGTTAAAAAGAATAAGGTAGTCATCTAATAAGAGGAAACAGTCCCCTGAAGGAGGACAATTCTTTGTAAAGAGAAAGGGAAAAAGAGGCTGGTATTTAACTTAGGTGTTAGGTGCCCTGCTAACACTTCGAATATATGACTACATTTAACAATTACAATGCTAGTGTAAGGTCAGTATTAATTCACTGAACCACATAATCTACAAAATGTGTGTAGCACCTAATTACCTACTGTGTTTTAGATTCTTGGTTGAGTAGTAAGTAGAGCCCCCAGTGATCTTACCCTCTCTAGACAGATGAACCTTTAGGATGAGTTAGGTGCTGTGCAGGTGAGCCACCTTTACGTATGAGACTGTTCGTTTAGTGAGCCTGAACCTAGGTTGGGCTTCCCCGGCAGACTGATTTTGGGCACAGGGAGGGGTGTGTGAAGAGGTCTCAAGGCTGGGGAGCATCCCTGCACCGCATTCCAAGTTCCTGAAGAAGGCTGGTCCTGAACAGCTCTTCATGCTTGGAGCTGGGTGTAGTTAAAAGAAGAGGAGTGAAGACGTTCTTCCTGGGTTTCTGTTCATGTGGTTCATTGAGGACATTGGCTGGGACCTGTCTTGCGAACAAATACTTCTCCTATGCTTTACGGAAGGTGTGTAGATATGTGTGTGTGTGTGTGTGTGTGTGTGTGTGTGTGTGTGTGTGTGTGTGTGTGTGTATGTGTTAAAAATGGGAGGAAAGGGAACTTTGTTCCTGGAGAATATCTTAATTGAGATTTTTGTTGTATCATAATATATTTAAATCAGTTTTCACCTTTTTGGCTTCATATTTCATGTTATTATATAGTTATTAATAGAACTTGCTCTACAGAATGTGATTTCTAGTGTGACATGTCTTAAACCTTTATTATTATTATTATTTTCTATTTCAATTTAAAGACACCTCAATAAAATTCCCAACACTTGCAATATGTGAAGTGAATGTGCCAACACTTTGTCAAGGTTCCAGTTTCTATAGATTTACATATAGATCACTCTTGGTACCAGGCCCTTTAAAAAAAAAAATGCTAGTTAGGGTGGGTTAGAACATGCTGCATACATTTTCTAAGTTATAAATAACTCATTTATTGAATCTAATCACTTCAAATATCCAGATGAAAACTGAATACTAGAACCATATGATGTTTAGTATCAGTTTAACACAGTAACCATCTCAAACACATTTTTTTGATTGGAAGACTTTAAAAATTAAAACACTTCCTAGTAATTGTATACCACTTTATAGTTTACAAAAGTGTGTGTGTGTGTGTGTGTGTGTGTGTGTGTGTGTGTGTGCTTGCATGCATGTATATGCATGTTTGTAGAGATGGAGGTCTCACTATGTTGCCCAGGCTGGCCTCAAACTCCTGGCCTCAAGTGATTCTCCCACCTCGACCTTCCAAAACTCTGGGATTATAGGCATGAATCATCGTACCCAGGCATATTTTTAAAATTTTTTGTTATAACTTACATACAGATCTTAAGTATACAGTCTGATGAGTCTTAACAAATATTTTGATAAATGTATATACTTATGTAACCCACATCCCAATCAAGATAGAACACTTACAGCACCCCAGAGAATTCTGTTTCATATCATCCTCCTCACTAACAAACACACACACACACACACACACACACACACATATACACACACACAGGTAGCAATTCTGATTTTTATTATTATATAAATACAATCATACTGTTTGTATACTTTTTTATCTGACTTCTTTCACTGAACATGTTTTTGAAATTCATCCATGCTGTTGTCTGTATTAGCAGTTTATTCCTTTATATTGTTAAGTATGAATATACCGACATTTGATTATCTTGCATTTCTTGATAAATATTTGCTTGTTTCCAGTTTTGAATAAGAGTTCTATAAACATTCATGTACAAGTCTTTGTTTGGACATGCATTTTCATTTATTTTAGGTAAATAGTTAAGAGTGGAATTGCTGGATCATAGGATAGCTATATGTTTAATTTTATAAGCAATAACCAAACAGTTTTTCAATGCAATGATATCATTTTATACTCCCACAAGCAATTGATGTGACTTCCTGTTGCTTTACATTCTTGCCAACATTTGGTGTTGTCAGTCTTTTAAATTTTGGCCATTAAAATTGTGTGAGGGGTAGTTCATTGTGATTTTAATTTGCATTTCTTTTATGTCTAATGAGTTGGAGTACTTTTTTAAAAATATGCTTACTGATTATTTTTATATCATTTGTGAAGTGTTTTTTTGAGTCTTTTGCCCATTTTTAAATTGGGTTGTTTGTCTTTTTACTATTGAATTTTAATAGCTCTTTATATATTTTCAATAGAAGTCTTATGTAATATAAATATTTTTCCAGTCTGTGACTTGCCTATTCATATCTTTTTTTAATGGAGTCTTTTGAATTTTTCATTTAGTTGATACAATTTATCTTTTGGTTAATGGTTAGTACTTTTTGTGTCCTGTTTGGAAAGTCTTTGCAAGTATTTTATCTTATATTTTCTTCTAGAAACTTTACAGTTTTAGCTTATAAATTTAGGTTTGCATTCCATATAAATTAGTTATTGTGTATAGTGTGAGGTAGGAGGTTGAGGTGCTTCCCTTCCCCCTTCAAATTATTATCTAGTTCTTCTAAAACCATTCATTGAGAATATTTCCTTTTCCTGATTGAATGGCTTTGGTACCTTTGTCTTTAAAAAAAAAAATCAATTGATTGTATAAATGAGGGCCAAGTATTGATTATCCATTTTCTTCTATTGGTCTATTTGTCTGTACTTACCCTAATAATTGTGTCTGGATTATTGTAGTTTAATCATCTCAAGGCCTCCAACTTTGTTCTTTTTTTTTTTTTTTTTTGCAAGATTGCTCTGACTATTCTAGATTCTTTGCATTCCCTTAAAACACTTAGAATCAACATTTCATAGAACATTTAGAATCAACTTATCAATGAGCTTATCAACCTATCAACAGGAAGCCTGATTTTATATTAGGGTTCTCCAAAGAACAAGAACAAATGAAAGTATATATAGATATATGAGGAGATTTATTATGGAAATTGGCTCATGCAATTATGGAGGCTGAGAAGTCCCACCATGCACCATCTGCAAACTGGAGAACCAGGAAAGCTGGTGGTGTAATTCAGTTCAAGTGCAAAGGCCTGAGAACCAGGACACTGGGTAGTATCCGAAAGCCTGAGAATTTGTGTGTGGGGAAGAGGAGCGGCACTTGTGTAACTCCTGGAGTTGGAAGACCAAAGAACCAGGAGTTCTGATGTTGGAGGGCAGAAGAATATACCTGTCTCAACTCAAAAATAAAGAGCAATTTTACCCTTTTCTCTGCCGTTTGTTCTATCTGGGCTCTCAATGGACTGGATAAAACCCACCCACATTGGTGAGCAGGGATCTTCCTTCCTCATCTAGGTCTACTGATTCAAATGCAAATCTCTTCAGGAAACACCCTCAAGTACACACCCTCATTAGAAGTTATTTTTACCAGCTGTCTGGATATTTTTTAAACCTGTCAAGTTGGCCATCACAGATTTTGACTGGATAACATTAAAGCTACAGGTACTTTGTTAATAGCTTGAGCCTCATGACTGGAGAAGAGCCAGCTGAAGGTCAGAAATCCCTGGAAGTTAGCCGACTAGAGCTGGAAATGACATTGGATACATTATAGTTTTTTTTGCAGTGGTTCTTTAATTTTGTTGTACATTGGAATCAACTGGGAATCTTTAGACACATAATGGCTCTCACTCTGAGATATTCTGATTTAATTGGTCTAGCATGCAACCTGGACATTAGGATTTTTAAAGACTCTTCCTTATTAGAGGTCATTCTAGTGTGTAGCAAACTTTGGGAACCACTGGTTTAGTGCTCAGATTTATAGACGTGGAGACTGAGGCCCAGAAATGATAAGCAAGTTGCCTAAATTTCTAAAACTTACAAACAGGCTCACTCAACACCCACTGCTTTTAACACAATGTCATATGAATTTTGTTCAAAATAATTTGTATAGACCTTAAAACTCAACAATCACCACAGCTCCCAACCCAAACTAAATAGCTGCCACTCTCTTGCCAGCAGAGAATGTTATCTAGCTCTTTGTGTTGTACTTAGCAGAGTTCTATATATGAATTTCCTCAGGGAAGTAACAAAGAGAAAGAACAGAGAGGGGGAAGATTGGAAGAAAAACCATAGGCATTAGGGCCAGGTGTGTTATTCTACCTCTGGATGCCAAGTCAATAGCTGTCTTTGTGTTGTCAATTTTCAAGCTATAAAAACAAAAGACTATTTGGAGAAACACTATGAAGCCTGAAGCCGTATGCTTCTTGGGTAAAAATACAGAATATCTGATAATATTACTAATTTCAATATTAGTAATTTCTATTTAAATTTCATTGGAAGAAAACTGCTTTTAAACATTATAAGAAAAAAGAACATTGCTCAGTGTGCACGTTTATTTTCTCTCTCTGTGGGATTCAGCTTCCTTCTGTTTGGAAAATGGAAATTGTAGGACAATAAGTAGAAAAACTCATGTTATATAATTTTTAGTTCTTTAAATTGGGTATATTAGAATCTGTAGTGCCTTTTTTCCAGCATAAGGTTTTTTAATCTCTCTGAAGGCAGAGGCTACACATTCCTTACTTGGCATGCTCTCATTAGCACAGCGCATGGCATGTAGAGGGATGTCAACAAGAGGTAAACTGAAGCCTCTTACTAAAGGAGAAAAATGAAACGCTATATTAAAATGTCTCTAGCAAAAATCCTGCAGCTTTTCCTTTAAGAATCAGACACTGTTCATTTTAAAATCCACACTAAATAGATCTTTCACCTTTAAGCTTCATGTTGAATATCTTTCAGAATAAATGTCATAGTTTCACAATTTTTCTCATTCCAAGGCAGTTCAAGGCAAAAGAAGACTGTGCCAATGTACCTCTTCAGTTCAGATGTTTGAGCTGTTAGGCTTTGTTTATGATTATTTGTGTTTTGTCGTGAGGCATCTTTCAAGCTCTTTTAAGCTGTCTATTGATCATACACTCTCAGAAGTACTGTTACCAATGAATGATCCATTCTCTTGCTATTGAAACAGAACCTTTTTTTTTTTTAGTCTGGTGATATGCCAGAGGCATATTCAGAATCAGTCTGTATGTTCATAAAGCAATAGTAATTTTTTTGAACTGGGGCTGTCTGTGGGGTCCATCCTCAAAGCTGTCCTGTTTGGACTGGGATCAAACGAAGAAAGAGGAGGCAGGAGATTAGCAACATTCTGAAGTTTACTTTGGGGATGGTAGAGGATAAAATGAGACTACAAACATATTTCTTTCTGTTATTTTTATCTCCCAGATTAGAGGAGAAAATCACGATGGAATAAACATGTACTTAATACCTAATTTGGGGATTTGGGAAAACCTAGATCCAAGGAGATGGCTGTGGGAGGGAGTGACTGAGGCAGGAGATAGGGCAGCAGAGAAGAAATCCCTCAGGGGCTCTTCTGCCAGAACCTGATTGTATTCCTTGGTGGTTATCTTTAAGCATGCCAGAGAGGTTGGCACAGAAGCATTTAGATGAGACAAGGCATCACTGTGAGACATTATTTTGGTATTGCTGTGGAGAAGTAATTCAAAGGGGCTTTTATTGGGAATTGCTTTTGAAAAGTTATCAATTGATACAGAGCCAGCTTATCTCTTGATATTCGCTCAATAAATGTTTGCTTTCTTGAGGAAGCAAGGGCTTTTTGAATCACCCTTATCAGACATGCTGACACACAGAGTGTATATCATCTCTTGATCGTATTCGTAAAGTCATATATTGAAAAGGTCACCTGTGATGGTACTACTAACGGTGATGTCATTGTCTCATTATCAGAAACACTTAGATCATATGACTCAATATTCTCTTTCATAAAAATATACCTGTATTCGCCAGCTTCCAGGCTTTGATCAACTCTCTCTGAGGATGTGCCATTTAGGTGAAAAATATGATTCTATGACAGTGAGCTAGATTTTTAAAACCCAAACTCTGAAGGGTTTCAAACTTTAGTTCTCAAGCAGGCTTTGGAGTTAGCCACATTTTGTTTTGATTCTTGTCCTACTACTTATCGTGAGACTTTGTAAACAATGCTTTGAACTTGAATGCAATCCTCTGTAAAATGGGGTTAAGAATATTTACTCCTCAGGGTTACAGTGAGGATTATATAAGAAAATGTACATAGAGCACCCAAGGCATATTTTATGTACTCATTGGGTGAGAACTATCATTATTCTTAGCACTATTATTATTCTACTACCATGGGATAGCTGTGGGTCAGTAAACAAATAATAAATGGTCTTAAAAATAAATAATTTACAAATTGACATCTTATAAATCAAACTTGTGGAATTTGGAATTATAAATTTTTATACTTCTCATTACCAAACATTGTCTAGGAAGTGCTCAGTACTCTAGAAGGAGATGAAAGCAATTTAATTTTATTAATATTGACTCAAATGGGTATTTTTTTTTCCACTGAGTTGTATTGAATACTGTAGGAACAATTAGGATTAAGTAAAACACATAACTTTTGATCCCTGGGAATACAAAAATCCTAGAATTGACTCCTGAGTTAAGACTTATTTCTGGAGAAGTTCAAGAAGAGAACTGACAGTTGTTTAAGAACAATTTTTTAGGGGTCCTATGCCTGTAATCCCAACATTTTGGGAGGCTGAGATGAAGGGATCGCTTGAGCCCAATTTGAGACCAGTCCAAGTAACATAGTAAGACCTCATCTCTACAAAACAATTAAAAGAAAAAAAATTATCCAGGTATGGTGGTGCATGCCTGTAGTCTAAGCTACTGGGGAGGCTGAGGCAGAAAGATCTTTTGAGCCCAGAAGGTTGAAGCTGTGGTGAGCCATGATCGTACTGCTGCACTCCTGCCTGGGCAACAGAGTGAGACTCTGACTCAAAAAAAAAGTTAAAAAGAAAATTTTAAACAAAAGCTGGACATACCAAATAGCCATCAATTAATGGCCATTCCTTTAAGTGTCAATGGGAACTTGACATGAATGGCTTCTATATTCTAAATCATTTTCTTAGTTGAGATTTTAGGAGGTAGTGGGGGTAACCCAGGAACATGCTTTTTTTTTTTTTTTTTTGAGAAGCCTCCTTCCCCTGAAATAAGCCTCAGAACTGAACTTGCCACAATTGAAGAGATGCAGGGACACCGAGGATCCCCCAGCAAAAGGCCATCTCACCTGAAGGCTGCAAATACAGCCTATGGTGATTCCAGAAAGATTATGAATGAGAAATAATTCGGGGGCAGATAAGTTATTAAGAAAGGAGAATGAAATGTTTGTGGAGAAAAGAATCAGAATAAACTCCCTTTCATAATGTTCATCTTCTTGGTAACCAGCAGAAACCCCAATTTGAAGTAGGTATTAAATCATCTGCTATGAAAGAATGGCCTTTCTTACTTAAGCTGTCTCATTGTCGTGTGTTGTGCTCGACTTTAGAAGCTGGATCTGGATCTCACCCACAGAGGGGTGAGGATCTATGGTTCCAGCTAATGAAGAGATGGTGATGATGCCCTTTTATGCCCAATAATGGGTGATTACCTTTGGGTCCTGACATGGAAGCTGGCATGGCCTTAACAGGTTTCATGTGTTGGCTTGCTTACTTAATTCTCACCACAGCCTTAGGAAGAAGGGACTATTATTTAGTCCATTTTACAGATTAGGAAACTAAGGCTTAGCAAGCCTAAGTGATAATTTCAAGGTATATATTTTTTCAGATATGAGACTTGAACTTAATCTGCCTGCCTCTAAATCAAGGCTTTCACCTTGGGTCCATTAAGCTACAAGTCAGAATGAGTGTGAGTCTCATCCTTTGGCTGAATGAATGCTTTCAGCTTGAACAAACATAACTATGTGGGAAGAACCCAGGTCAACTGCCAGCCCCCAGAGTGAGGTTCCCTTAGGATCAGAAGTTTGGAGGCTTGTTGACTATGGTCAGACTGTATTTTATTTGCTCTCTGCCACTTACTAGCTGTGTGATCTTAGAGAAGTCAAATAAGCTCTCTGAGCTTCAGTTTCTTATCTAATAATGCAGTTAGTAGGTAGCCTATAGTCAGGTTACTTTTGCTGCTCAGCATCCATTGACTCTTTCCCTGGTCAAAGGGTTCCACATTTCTATTAAGGAAAGAATAGCATATTATTGTGGCCACAGACATATGACCTGGTGAGAGTCAATGAGCTGCAATGAGACTTTGGCCCAGGTTCTTAGGCAGCCATTCATTGCTAAGAATGAAGCAAACAGAGAAGAAGCCACAGTCAAGGAACAAAGGGAGAAACAGCACCACTTGAGACCATGAATCAAACCTGAAGCCAAATGTATTCCAGAGTTTTTCAGTTAAGTGAGTAGTTGCTTGGGACATTGCAATTGATAATGTCTTAACCTTACTATATAATTATGAGGATGAAAGGTGGTTTGGTATATAAACACGTAACAGTTTCTGACATACATTAAGTGCGCAATAATGTTAGCAACTTTAGTTTTCCTGAATCTAAGCTTATACTTTGTGAATTTAACCAATGTTATGCTTTTAGTTTTTTTCTTTATATCTTTTTTTTTTTTTTTGAGTCAACATTTTACCTTGTTGCCCAGGCTGGAGTGCAGTGGCACAATCACAGCTCACTACAGCCTCAACCTCCCTGGCTCAGGCAATCATTCTGCCTCCTGAGTAGTTGGGACTACAGGTATGCGCCACCATGTCAGGCTAATTTTTTAAATTTTGTGTAGAGATGAGATCTTGCTATGTTGCCTGGGCTAGTCTCAAAATTCTGGGCTGAAGTAATCCTCCCACTTCGGTCTCCCAAAGTGCTAGGATTACAGGCGTGAGCCTCTGGATCCAGCTCTTTTGATTTCCTTTAGGTTTTAGTAGTACTCTTTATTCAATGACTAGCTTTAGAGCTAACAAACATTTAACAAATACAGTAATTTCGTATGTGGATAAAAATAAGATTAACTATCTGGTTAGAGTCTATAATTGTATTATATTCCTGAACTCCAGTTGACAATATTGTCAAAATCCTTAAAAAATTAAGCTACATAAAATTCAGGCAAAGGTTTGTCACAGCATTATTCATAGTAGAGAAAAATTGGAAAAAAATTACCCAAGAGTCAAACGACAGGTGAATGGCTGAAAAATTATGAGCCAGTTATATAATTGAATATTGCATACCATTAAATAAAAATATTTACAAAGAATTGTTTATAACATGGAAAATAAACATGCTATACTGTTAAATGAAAAAGGTATATCCTGAAGGTACACATATTATAGTTAGCCATGTAAAATAGTTTATGTATTTTATATTTTATGTATCTTGTATTATGCATACACATTAAAAATAAAACACCAAAGTATTTGTTAGAGAGATTCGGAGTTTCAGACATGTGCAACATGGCTTGTAAAATCTAGAATTTGCTGTCTTTTGTGTTAAAGTGATAACGTGGGCTATTCAAATGCATATCTAGGAAAAATATTTGGGCTGTTGAACCAGGTGTCCAATACAGGCATTATCTATTAGTCTTCCCTGGCAGGATTTAAAGGAAACAACTAAAGAACATTTTCCCAGAAAGTCAGGGTAACTGTGGAATGAGAAGCCCTCTTATATGGTATTCCGCTTACCCATTGCACTTCCCTCCTTCAGCCTTCACTTCAAAATGTAATGTTGGTGCACTGTTGGTGGGAATGTGAAATGGTAAAGCCACTATATAGTGAAAAATAGAATGGTGTGCCTCAAAAAATTAAAAATAGAACTACTGTATGATCCAGCAATTCCACTGCTGGGCATACACTCGAAAGAATAGAAAGCAGGGTCACAAAGAGATAGTTGCACACACTGTTCATAAAAGCACTGTTCACGATAATCAAAAGGTAGAGGCGGCTGGGCGTGGTGGCTCAAGACTGTAATCCCAGCACTCTTGGGAGGCTGAGGTGAGTGGATTACATGAGCCCCCGGTTTGAGAACAGCCTGGGCAACTTGGCGAGGCCTCACCTCTACAATAAAAATAAAAAAAAAATTAGCTGGGCATGGTAGCACTCACCTGTAGTTCCGGCTACTTGGAAGGCTAAAGCAGAAGGATTGCTGGAGGCCAGCAGGTTGACGCTGCGGTGACTGTGAGCATGCCACTGCACTCCAGCCTGGGCGATGGAGTGAGACTCAAACTCAAACTCAAACTCAAACTCAAAAAAAAAAAAAAAAAAATAGAAACAACCCTAGTGTTCATGGATGGAATGATCAAGTACGGTGAAGACATACCCTGCAATCTCATTAACCTTAAAAAGGCAGGGAATTCTGATACATGCTACAATGTGGATGAACCTTGAGGACATTATGCTAAGTGAAGTAGGTCAGTCACAGAAAGGACAAATGTTGTATAATTCCACTTATATGCAATTCCTAGAGTCATCAAACTTGTGGAGACAAAAAATAGAATGGTGCTTGCCAGGGGCTGAGGCAAAGGAAACAGAGAGTTGTTGTTTAATGGGTATAGACTGTCAAGTTTGCAGAATGTATATAGTTCTGGAGGTGAATGGTGATGTGGTGGTGATGGCTGCACAACAATATCAATGTACTTAATGCCAATAAACATTACACTTAAAAATGGTTAAGAGAGTCCTTTTTTTTTTTTTTTTGAGACATGGTTTCACTCTGTCACCCAGGCTGGAGTGTAGTGGCATGATCCCAGCTTACCACAGCCTCAACCTGCTGGACTCTAGCGATCCTCCTGCCTCAGCCTACCAAGTAGCTGTGACAACAAATGTGCACTACCATCTATGCTTGGCTAATTTTTTGAAAATTTTTTTAAATTATAAAGATGTGGGGTACAATTCAGGGTTAGGTATACAAATGTTGATTATGCAGATACCCTTGTTGATGAGGTGTGCCCCTCCCTCTCCTAGCAGTTTCCCTCAACTGCCAATCCCACCCCCCTAAATTTTTTTTTATAGCTATAAGGTCTCACTGTGTTGCATAGGCCAGTCTTGAGCTCCTGGACTCAAGCGATCCTCCTACCTTAGCCTCCCAAAGTGTGAGCCATTGCGCTGAGACAAGATAGTCAAGTGGAAAAATAAATGTAACCATTGGATTGGTCAGTTAACCAGTTTAATATTAGGACAAGTACTTTCCAGAACACCTGTTCTCACATTGTAACAAAACTATCTTTTCTGGTTAATTATCATTGGAATTTTTGCAACTCTACTCTCTTCAATAACAACAGCTACCCTTTATTGAGTACCCTTTTTACATCAGATGTGGTGTTTGGTACTTTATACACCTAATATAATACAGCATATTGTAAGTTAGATATTGTTATCCTCATTGTGCACAAAAGCCAACAGGCTCAGGGAGGGTAGCTGGTTTTCCTAAAGACATGTGGCCAGTGACTATGAGGCAAAATGCGGGTCCAGCCTACCTGACTCTAGCTGCGTCTCCCTGAGCCACTCAGGTCACTTATGGGTGCCAGGTAGCAACTTGTCTTGACTGCATTGAGCCTTCTCATCCTCCAGGGATGTGGGCTGGAAGTTGTTCTCCTAGTCATCCTTTTTCGGATCTCCTGCCCTTCCTGGTCTCTGTCACAGCAACTGCCCCAAGCCCTGGGTGTTTGAGAACAATGCACTCATACTACCTGATCCAAGACAGAGGCGGGACTCTTTTAGGTCTCCTTGCTCCTGCTGCCTAGAGAAGCGGAGGGTTTGCCCTAGGGCTTCTTAAGCTTGTGGCTGACTGTGGGCCCGATGGTTGTCCAGGATAGTTATGCAGTCATCCACTCACTTAAATATTGAGCTTCTACCCTGGATCAGGTACTATTCTAGATGCTGAGGATCGAGAGGTGACTAAGTAAGAACAATCCCTGACCCCCCCATATAGACAAAGTCAAGATTAACCCCTTTCCCGTTTAGGAAAAATTTAAAAAGTGCAGCTCATTGCCGTGTTCATTTAACTTTACATAAATATGCTATTTGAGTAAAGCAAATCTGACTGGTTTTCAATGTGAAAATAAAATATAAAAACTGTTCTTGGACTTATTTCTAAACAGAACTTGTCTCTAATCTTAACAAGAATTACTAAAAAAGAGAATTGGTATCTTTTGTAAGTGGAAATAGTACTAAAAACAGAATGCTATAACTAGAATGACATCATTTGTTTCCAAAGATTACTGATATATTATAGTGATGTGAAAATAATAATAAAAGTGAGATACTTTGTGCCAAACTTTGGGGGTAAGGTTAGGACTGTGATCCGCACTTTATTTTGGGGTAAATGCTACAGCTGCAAGCTCCGTTGGCAAGTATTCTTGGGGCAAATGGAAAAAGGTTAAAATAGTTTTGGGTAATGGAAAGTGTTAAGAAAAAAAATGACACATTGAAGAGCAATTTAGAATGGTGGTACTACTGTAGTTGGACTGATAAGGGAAAGAGATCTGAAAGAAGGAATGAATAATGAGATGGAGCCAGCCACATGTCTGCAGGAAAAAAAGAGAACATTCCAGGATGAGGGAGACTGAAATGAGCTTGGCATGTTCAAGTGAGAGAACAGAAACTGGCTGGAGTGGAGTGAATGAGGACAGCCAGTGAGGGCTGAGGCTGGATGGGCAGGTGAGGTGGGTCGTGGTGAGTATTTTGGCCACACCAAGGCATTTGGGTTTTATTCAAAGTGCTTCAGGGAGCCACAGCCAGGAAGGGCATGCTCTGATTTATGTCTGGACTGGAGGGAGTCAAGAATGGCAGTAGAGCCACCAGCTAGGAGGCTGTTGCTGTGGTCCAGGACAGAATGATGGGGCTCGAACAGCTTGCCTTGGGAGCAGGACTCTCCTTGGGGTGACCAGCTTCTTCTGAGTCAGCAATGCTGTAGCTTTTCTTTTTTTTTTTTTTTTTTTTTTTTTTGAGTTGGCGTAGAACACCCTCGCCCCAAACAGGAGTTCAATTGCCCCACCCCGCCACCCCATCCTCCAACAGCTGGGCAACGGCGAAACTTACGCCACAACCATCCGAGTATC